>SSNS01000022.1:1767174-1932174 GCA_006937985.1 Aphyosemion australe
CCCGACTTACTGCCGGCAATGCGGACCAAGCTCTGACACTGGTCGTACAAGGACCTAACAGCCCGTATCAAGGGGCCTGGTACCCCATACTCCCAGAGTACCCCCCACAGGGCCCCCCGAGGGACGCGGTCGAACGCCTTCTCCAAATCCACAAAACACATGTAGATTGGTTGGGCGAACTCCCACGCACCCTCCAGGACCCCCCCAAGGGTATAGAGCTGGTCCAGTGTTCCACGGCCAGGACGAAAACCACATTGCTCCTCCTGAATCCGAGGTTCGACTATCCGACGGACCCTCCTCTCCAGAACCCCTGAATAGACCTTACCAGGGTCTATCCACCACAGTTACTCTGATTCTATACCTTTCTTATACGTTTACATATTCTAGGCACATTGAAAATGTGGCTTTCTGTGCAGCAGCAGAGCAATGCTAAGCAAAGCCCTTACAGATGCATACTTCATATGCACTGACTAATGGAAGTCTTTAGAGGTTGACCAGACACTTGGCATTTCACAGAACTGAAACAGTTGTGGTTTCAGCAGACCTCCGCCTGTGCACGATGATGCAGAGGGGCTTGAACTAAGAGCTGCAAAGCTCAAAATCCTCTGGATAACATTTGCCCTCACATACGAGCAGCACGACGAGATTAAATGCTCACAGAAACAGGCAAACACACAGAATTTTGTCAGATGTTTATAAAAACAGAAACAGGTAGGAAGCAGAAGGCCTCCTGCACAGAACAGTCATCCAAACTTACTGTTTAACCCTCTGACATCTGTAGGTCTCATTTCTCACCAAGCCAACTTGCTGTAGCCACTTCAGATATGATACTAATCAGTTCTGTAAGCATGACAAAAACAGAAACTAGAGTTGTTTTTGGACAGAATGAAAAAAGAACCAGATAACAGATGAGAAAACACTCACCTTGGAAAAAAAAACATCTTAAACTCTTTTTGAGACAGCTCAAATCAGTTAGCCTAGTGAACTAGACCAATTCTTGCTTTGCAGAGTTTGGTCTAGGCACGCTTCATTGGAACCCTCGCAGCCCAAACCACTGCTGTGTCTATCCAATCACAACTCGCTATAGTTTTGGTTGGGCCAATCACAGCGCTCTATATCATGGGCCAATCACAGAGCGGGAGTAGCCGATGACGTCAGCGCTGCGGCCGCGAACCCAAGCAACATGGCGGCAACTCGGAAAACACGTTCATTTGAAACGGCTTTGTCATCAACATTGGATTATTTAGACTCCAACGTGCGTAAGTCTGTCTGATATACTTAGCGGCTTCTTATTTTTATCAAACAAAGTAGTGCAATGTCCCAGAACACCTGATATTCACATGTTTTTATACAAAAACGACAGAAATCATTGATGTTAGACGCCATTAAAGCCTCCCGCTTTTCCGTCGCTGTGATTACGTCACGTTGTTCGTTACTCTGATTGGTCCTAGCGCTATCCAATTGTGTGCTGACATTTTGAAAGACAACCGTAGATCCCGCCTCACGACTGAGAGCTGTCAATGGTTCGTGGCCAGACTATATATTCACATATATAGGATGGCTTGCCAGGCTACAAATCAGTTTAATTTCTATGAATCTCTTTTTTGTTGAGCTCTAAAATGTTTATTTTATGAGTGGACACAGAACATCCAGCTGTCTATCAGGTTAAAACAGTGACTCATGAAAGGCATTTGTTTCTGGATGTTGGCCAATAGTGTCATCTGTGTGTCCCAGTTAGCAGAGCCTCAGTGTTTGCCCAGCAGATGGAGCTGAATTAGGACACTTATGTTGATCACTGCACCCGAGTGCACAGTGGCGGCTCGTCCATAGGGGGCGCTAGGGCGCCCCACCAGTCTCACAGGAAGAGGAAGAAGAAGAGAGGAATCACAAAATGTATTTAAAAAAACATAAAATTTAAACTAAACGATCTATACACCTTATGGGCTGTAAGTGCTGTGTGTAATCTGCATTTAATTGTAGTTTAATAAAGTTAATACTTTTAACACGGCCGAAACGTCGACGTACTTCCTGTCACGTGTCCTCTCGCGGGCGCAGAAATCTTTACCATTGACTCAATACAGGCTAACTGGCGCATGCGCGCTGGATCCCCAACAACAAGGAAAAGGAGAGCCTTTGGGCGCATATGGTTGCGATCGCAAGCAAACGGGGGGAGTCTGCTCAGATCAGGAGGAGGATGCTGATTGGTCAGCTCACCCAGCCCAGACAGAACTGGAAATTTCTCCACAGGCTAGTTCACCGTCCTTTGTTGTTGTGAGGCTGCTGCTAACGTTGACTATGGAGAAAACTAGTAGTTTCATCTTTTTTATCATTGGATTCTATGAATCAAGTGGATTTTTTACTATAAGATGGCTTATTTTGACCAGCAAAGGTAAGACAGAATTTAGCTTTTGACTTCATGAAAATAGCTTTGTTTTGCTTTTCATTTAGCAGTCATTGGGTGGTGTTGAGGTAGAACACGTGGATTCTATCGTTTAAAAAGAGCCTCTTCCTGTTTAGTGTGTGTGCAGTTTGCATATATTGGTCAATATGAAGCATGCTTTTGGAGCAACTTTGTCGCTAAGTGCTCCTGGACCGGTCCGTAGAATTCAAATTGTGTGACGCGTAAGAATGGTAATTTGGCGTTCCCTAGTGGTGATATGTGGTTAGCACATCTGAAACACTGACCTGCAAAATGAAGAAAAAAACAATCGTTTATATAGCGCCTCTCAAGATAAAAACCATTCACAAGAACTAACATAAAAAAATAAAATAAAAAAATGCACCCCACCCAAAAAAAAAATTCACCAGCCACCACTGCGAGTGCACTATACAAATAACACACTAATGCAACGTAGCATTTTGATTTTTATATTTAAAAAGGATATAGAATGTAAACCAACATTTTCCTTGTTGTTGAATAAAGACAGCTTGGGTGGTCAAACGTAGCATGCCAAAAAGTCTAAGCTGTGTGTGACCTACTTTTTATGTCAACTAGAAAGTTGAAAAGGGCGAGAGAAAACTCCTTAACCCTTAACACGTCATAAGGGGGAGTCCTTCCTCCTCAAACCTGCATGTTTCCAGTTTCTGAGGTCTTCTGGGGAAACCAACCAGTCAGCAAGCAGCTCATTATCATATTCATGTCCTGGCCGAGTGGGAGGGGTTAACAGCTCTTTTCCCAGCAAGTCTGGTTTAGAATGGCCTGTATCAGGGCTCCTGGGACAGATGAAAACCAAAAGAACATTTCTGATGCTTTTTAGAGGCTCAAAGCTGTTTTAGATTGTTGGTTAACTGCATTCTAGGTCCTCTTTAAAACAAAAAAGGAAATACTTTGACAAATTGCAAGTTTTTATACTGTTTATAAATTCAATGACTTGAATCACTGAAATGTTTTATCTGACTGTTTATTTTTCTGATTAATGCCTGCCCAGTAAAGCATAGAAAGCAGTGCAGAAGAAGAAAAAAAAAATTATATAGCATTTCTCAAGATAAAAATCATCAGGTGCTTTACAAGAATAAAAAAAATATAATAAAAATTATTTTAAAAAATATTGTAATAAACAAAAGGGAAAATGGAAAAATTTAAATAAAAAAACTTAGAAGGTAGAAAGAAAATGAATAAGAAAAGGTAATACAGGATCCAGAGAAAGGCAGAATTGGTAGAAGCAGCAGCATGAAGAAAGGGTAGTCAGGAAGAATCAACAAAAGTCTTCAGCTGCTTTTTAAAAGAAACCACAGAGGAGGCACTTTTATTCAGCTCTTCTTTCTCCACAGGGTGTCTGGGCTCTATCTTAGAGAGAGGGTGAGAAGCTCAGTTCGGGAGGGGCTCAGAGTAGATCTGCTGCTCCTCCACATCAGGGCAGCAGTAGCTCAGGAGGTAGAGCAGGTTGTCCAGTAATTGGAAGGTTGTGGGTTCAATCCCAGCTCCTTGCAGAGAATGCTGATGTTGTGTCCTTGGGCAAGACACTTAACCCACATTGCCTGCTGGTGGTGGTCAGAGAGACCGATGGTGCCTGTACTTGGAAGCCTCTGTCCCTAGAGTAGCTGTGGTTACATTGTAGCTCATCATCACCAGCGTGTGAATGTGTGAGTGAATGGATGAATGAATGATGCACTGTAAAGCACTTTGGAGTCCTCTGACTCTGAAAGGCGCTATACAAGTGAAGGTCATCATTCACCACTATCATCAGCTCTGATGCGTTTTAAAGGTAGTTTGCATGTTAAATAAGGCAGGGATTCTTGTGTTTCAGTATTTTATTTGGTTGCTTTCATTTATTTAAATGAAGATTGAATAACCTGAAGAAAATAAAAAGCATTTTAAAGTGAACTCTGCTGGTATTGTAGATTGTACACTTGTTATTCAAACTTATTCAATAAATGGTTTTCAGGTTTGTGTTGAAAATGACCACAGATCATTTATTTATATTGACTTCAAGGTTTCATAGATGAAATGAGGATTTTGTTGTTTGTTTTTTTCACCAATCACAGAACAAAAAAAAAGCTGCAACATTTCATAAAGCATGAAACCTTTTTTTAAGACAGCGACCAAAGTTAAAACCACAGACGGATGTTCCGTTCAACCATCCAATCAGCTTCTACTTTGCCTCTGAAGGAAGATCTGGTATCAGAACTAAACCTGTGAAATGTCTTTCAGCTTGAGATCAGCATCACTCATGGACGGACTACAAATGATTTTGTTTGTTCTGTTGGGTAATTTGAGGTTTTCTTTTTCATTATGATAAATTTAAACTTATTTATATGTTGTGTTACTGGATTTTCATTTGACATATTGGGAACATTTATCTTGTGCTTTTATTTGTGTGCTTTATTCCAGGAGTTGTTTCCTGCAGTCCTAACTCACCAGAGTTGGAGGTGACCATCAGATCTGGAGATAATGTAACTCTTTACTGTGACTGCAAAGTGGATGTTGGAGTTTACATCATGTGGTACAGGAACTGTTCCAATAAGAATCACTCTTCACTAGTTCTAGATGTGAAGCACTCCTACAGGGACAACAGAAATTCAAATTTCAAAGCAACATTTCTTCTGATTCCTACGACCTGGTGATCTTGAACGCTACTATTTCTGATGAGGGTCTCTATTACTGTGGAACTGAAACATTAAAGGTGGAGAAAAGAAAAAACAACACCATCATTTCAGAAAACATTTACACATACGGCAACATCAGCAGAAGAGTGAGAGTCTGTAAGTAGTTTTACTGACTATTTTACTGTTTTAGTTGTAATGGATGAGTCAACAAAAGACTAAAGACTATCTGATCTCTGATATTCATGTTTCTGTATTAAAGATCAAGTCATTCATATTGATCTGTACTGTTTAAACAAAGCAACAGTTTTTTAACCAAGACAATTTAGAATTCAGATAAAATACAGCAAATAATTTTATTATAATAATTATTATGTTCATCTAAGATAAAACCATCATTTGTATAGAATTGCTTTAATTTGAAGGTTAAGTTCATGTTTGAAGATTAGAAAATGATCTTATAAAAGGAAGGGAAAATGTTTTCTACCTAAAATATCAGTTTCTCAGAAAAACAATGAAAGACAAAATCATCTCGGATGTATAAGCATTTATTGATTAAAGATACGGTACGTAGTAAATATTTTAGTTTGAAAATATTTTACATGATTTTTGTGTTTTATTGTCATTCTTTATGTCATCATTTAGTACTGCTGGTGTAAAGAAATTAAAATAATTATAATCAGAAACTGCATATTTGCTTTGGATGCACACACTCTAAGAAGCAAAAGTTTAAATAGTTGTCAATGTGTTTAATCAATAACAATGACTTCAAACATCTCAAACTATTTTCTACTTTGTGTTTAATGCAGACTCCAGCAGGCCTGATGCAGACGTTAATCTGACTCAACAGGACTGTAGTTTGTGCTGTAAGCTGCTCTTCTTCGTGTGTCTGGCTGTTTCTGTTCTCTTCACACTTGTTTTGTTATTTCTGGTTTACCTTCTTTGCCAAAAAACAGGTATGAAAACCATTTGTTACTTTCCTTAATCACAACTCTGTTTCTATGATTCCTGACCTGATTTAGTGTTGACAATCTTTTCATTTAGATGACCAAAAGAAACATGATGACACAAGACAAACCGGAGACAGACAGGTTATTTATCATTTTTGTTTTAATTTAACAAGTGTGCTTTATGCACTGATTCATTACCATATCTGGATTTAATAGTTCTTAGTAAAATCTGTATTTGTTGTTGTGTTTATTGTATATATAAACACATAAAACATCCTATGTTGTAGGGTGGATTTTATGCTGCCCCGATCCACCAGGCTTCCCAGGGACGGCAGAGAAAGACGGCCGATCAAAGATCAGACTTGAGCACATTTTCTACTGTCAGATATGTCTCAAACATTCTGGAGTTGGAGATGAACAATTAGTGCTTATTGTGCTGTCTCTGGCTTTATTACTCTCCCTCTTTAGGTAAAACTAGAGGACAAATGTATTCAAGTGTGGGTCATTAGTTTGTCTTTTATGCTGCATATTTTTGGAAACCCTTTTCTATTTTTAGTTGTTTTTTAGTGGTTGAAGGTTACAATAATAGCTTACTGCTTATGTGTATTTACCTGTACTTTAGTTATTTTTCTTCTTCCTTTTCTCTAAGTGTTTGTGCTATGCTGTAACGAGTGAATTTCCCCACTGTGGGATTAATAAAGTCTATTCTATTCCCCTTTATCTTATATTGTGTAGTTTTCCATCCATCCATCCATCCATCCATCCATCCATCCATCCCTCCCTCCCTCCCTCCCTCCCTCCCTCCCAGATGACCGAGCTTCTCACCCTATCTCTAAGGGAGAGCCCAGACACCCTGTGGAGAAAACTCATTTCGGCCGCTTGTATCCGCGATCTCGTTCTTTCGGTCACTACCCAAAGCTCGTGACCATAGGTGAGGGTAGGAACGTAGATCGACCGGTAAATGGAGAGCTTCGCCTTTCGGCTCAGCTCTCTCTTCACCACGACAGACCGGTACAACGCCCCCATCACTGCAGACGCAGCACCAATCCGCCTGTCGATCTCACGCTCCACCCTTCCCTCACTCGTGAATAAGACCCCAAGATACTTGAACTCCTCCACTTGGGGCAGGCCCTTGTCCCTGACCTGGAGAAGGCATTCGACCCTTTTCCGACTCAAGACCATGGTCTCGGATTTAGAGGAGCTGATTCTCATCCCAGCTGCTTCACACCCGGCTGCGAACTGCTCCAGCAAAAGCCGGAGATCACGTTCTGACGAAGCCAACAGGACCACATCATCTGGAAAAAGCAGAGACCTGATCCTTAGGCCACCAAAACAGATCCCCTCACCACTTTGACTGCACCTAGAAATCCTGTCCATAAATGTTATGAACAGAATCGGTGACAAAGGGCAGCCTTGGCGGAGTCCGACTCTCACCGGAAACAAGCCCGACTTACTGCCGGCAATGCGGACCAAGCTCTGACACTGGTCGTACAGGGACCTAACAGCCCGTATCAAGGGGCCTGGTACCCCATACTCCCAGAGTACCCCCCACAGGGCCCCCCAAGGGACGCGGTTGAACGCCTTCTCCAAATCCACAAAACACATGTAGATTGGTTGGGCGAACTCCCACGCACCCTCCAGGACCCCGCCAAGGGTATAGAGCTGGTCCAGTGTTCCACGGCCAGGACAAAAACCACATTGCTCCTCTTGAATCCGAGGTTCGACTATCTGATGGACCCTCCTCTCCAGAACCCCTATATAGACCTTATACCAGGGAGGCTCAGGAGTGTGATCCCCCTGTAGTTGGAACACACCCTGCGGTCCCCCTTTTTAAATAGGGGGACCACCACCCTGGTCTGCCAGTCCAGTGGAACTGCCCCTGATGTCCACGCGATATTGCACAGCCGTGTCAACCAACACAGCCCCACAGCATCCAGAGCCTTAAGGAAATCCGGGCGGATCTCATCCACTGAGGAGTTTTTTGACCACCTCAGTGACCTCGGCTCCAGAGATTGGAGAGCCCAACCCAAAGTCCCCAGACTCTGCTTCCACCCTGGAAGACGTGCTGGTGGGATTGAGGAGGTCTTCAAAGTACTCAGCCCACCAATTCCCGAGTCAAGGTCAGCAGCACACCCTCCCCGCTGTAAACAGTGTTGGTAGTGCACTGCTTTCTCCTCCTGAGGCGCCGGATGGTGGACCAGAATCTTTTCGAAGCCGTACGGAAGTCTTGTTCCATGGTCTCATCGAACTCCTCCCATGCCCGGGTTTTTGCCTCCGCGACCACCCGAGCCGCATTCCGCTTGGACTGCCAGTACCTATCAGCTGCCTCCGGAGTCCCACAGGCCAAAAAGACCTGATAGGACTCTTTCTTCAGCTTGACAGCATCCCTAACCACTGGTGTCCACCAGAGGGTTCGGGGATTGCCGTCACGACAGGCACCAACCACCCTGCGGCCACAGCTGCGGTCAGCCGCCTCGACAATGGAGTCACGGAACATGGCCCATCCGGACTCAATGTCCCCTGACTCCCCCGGGACACATTCAAAGTTCTGTCGGAGGTGGGAATTGAAGCTCCTTCTGACAGGAGACTCTGCCAGACGTTCCCAGCAGACCCTCACAACACGTTTGGGTCTGCCAGGTCTGGCCGGCATCTTCCCCCACCATCGAAGCCAACTCTCCACCAGGTAGTGGTCAGTTGACAGCTCCGCCCCTCTCTTCACCCGAGTGTCCAAGACATGCGGCCGCAGATCAGATGAAACGACAACAAAATCGATCATCGACCTGCGGCCTAAGGTATCCTGGTGCCAAGAGCACATATGGACACCTTTATGCTTGAACATGGTGTTCGTTATGGACAATCCATGACGAGCACAGAAGTCCAATAACAGAACACCACTCGGATTCAGATCAGGGGGGCCGTTCCTCCCAACCACAGTTTTACAGTTAATATTTGATTTTGCATGTTTGAAAAGTGTTTTATAAGCTGCATGTCTAAAGCAAAAAGAGATAAGCAAAACTTGCAGTAACATTTAGGTTGTCTTGTATACATACACACACACACTATAGCCTCTTTTATAAGACACACCGTGCCGGCAAATCAACGTAATATTACTGCAACGTGTTTCTTATGAACGCACCATGGCGGTATCACGTTGTGGGAATTTTGCAGCTTTCGTGCTGCCACGCTTGGTAGTAATATTGCGGCTTAGCCGGTCTTATAAACGCACATTAAGCCTTGGCGCAAAAGAGGGTGGTGTCATGACCACGCGATGAATTAATGCCGAGCTCCGGCCAGGAACTATGTTGAAAATGAAAGTAAACACGGCCATAAGTTTTGTTTTTGTAAACAGAATTAGCTGAGATGATAAACTGGAGCAATGCGGAGCTCCAGGAGCTTCTCTCCGATAGATCTGCAGCTCAGATCATCTGACAGCTCACAGGGACTGTGGAGGACACACACCTGTAGCTGACTGGGGAAAAAAACTTAAGGAGCGCAGCTTCGATCACAATAAAAAGCAAGTTATGTCCAAAATACACGGAAGTCCGCGACAGCGTAGAGACCGCCCCCATACCTCCTTTATGCCGCCATCGTGTAATCTTTTATAAAACTGACATGATTGCGCAAAATTACCGCCATGGTCTGAGCTCTTATAAACAACCTTAGGCTCCCAGATGCCGCCTCGACGTTGCGGCAAATTGGTGGCATTGTTATATAAAAGAGGCTACTGAGGGAAGATGGCGGCCCCAGCAGGCCCCAAAAATGATCAATATTCAGTAGGTTTGTTTTAACCTGCTCATATAGAAAAAAAACAAAAAGCATATCTTTCTTTCAACTGCAGCACCACTGAAATATAGGGACACCTGGAACAAAATTATTAAAGACGTAGCATCTCTAAATACGTGTGTTTTAGCCTTATTAAAGAGCAGTTTCTCTGAGAAACAGTTTTTACTATATGATCGGCAACTCTAAGTTTCAGATGCGTGCTGAGCGTGAAAATTGTTTCCTGCCCCTATTTCCTGCATTAGCTGCTACTAGAGACCACAGCAGGTTCATTTAAAAAACAAGCATGAGAGCTTTAATGTTGATATTTGTTCCATAATTTTTATTTCAAAGTCTCATGGATGATTGTCAAGTAACACAGATGTGTTAGGAGTTAAAATAAGTAATAGAAGTTACAAAATTTGTTTTTTTTAGTGTGTTTGTTTAATATTTAATGTATTTATTAGTAAACTTCCTTGTCTCAATGATTAATATAATTTGATGTGGAAAGTTATATAAAAACAGAGACTCTAGGTGATAGTTATGGGTGATTTAGACATCATAATACACATTAAAATCAAACCTCAACTGTGAAGCTGTGTACAGCATTAGCTGAGCCCAGAAATGAAGGTGTACCCATAGGAAGCAGGTGTCCCAGTATGAAGTTTGGTGCAATAAAATCCTTGTTATTCTTTTTTAGGAGAACACAGCTGAGAGTTTCACCCAAAGATTTATGGAGTTGAAAGTAAAACATGGTTCACTGCAGAAGAGACAGTGTTCCAAATATACTAAAGAGTTTATTTTACAAATTTGAAAACAATTATAATGAATTTAACATAATAAAATAACTAAAAATTAAAAGAATCATTAGAGTAGCTGTAGGGAGGCAAAGCTACAAGTAAAATGGAAGTTTTGGACAAAAATATCCCTGTGCTTCACACGTGCACACAGAGTTGACCCCTGGAAGGTCACGGCAATCACGCCCCAAAAAGAGATCTTTACCACCAGCAGCTCTCAGACGCTTCACTTTAGGTAAATCAATCTGATCAAAGGTAATGGAAGTAAAAATGATAGTTTCTAAAGAGCAGAATGCAAGGGGCCGATCTGATAAGTCATAACAACAGAGCAACAGCATCTTTGTTTAAGGTACTGCCACAGCTTATGGTTAGATTTTAGATTGTAGCCACTTCCTGTTACAGCTGGCTAACAGCAGAGGATGCTCACTTCAGATGACTGCATTTAAGAGACCATTATTTTATTCATGATCCACATCTTGTGACCAGAGGTGAGAGTTGGAATGTAGACAAAGCCCTAGCCTTCTTTATGGATCTCCTACATCAGAGATTATTGTAAATTGAAGGTGTAAAAAACCTGACTAAATGAATGTGGGTGTGGTCCTGTGATGGACTGGCGACTTGTCCAGGATGTCCTCTTTCTATCACCCAAGGTAGGCACTAGGCACCAGCTCCCATCGACCCAAATCAGGTGAAGCCGTTAAAAAAAATGAGTGAACCTGGTTGTGACAAAGCAGCAAATAAACTGACCCAAAGAATGAAACTGGAAGAAATCAAACAAAAGGAAAAATTAAACAAGAACAGATAAAAAAAAAGATTTAAACAAACTTAGTAACAGAAACAATAAACTTGAAAATATTTACAAGCTGCACCAGCATGTTAAGGTGATTAGCCTCAAGTGTATAAAACCAGCATTGGTGAGCTGAACAGGAAAAAGCAGTGGTTTCAACCACTGAAAGTACCACCTACACACTCACACACATCATCATAGTGTTTTTAAGACAACATTATAACACATGACAGCTAATAGCAATAGATAAATATACATTCAAACATACAGCAGTTGGGTATTTTTACCAATGTGAGTATGTCTGCTCTTTATGTAAATTATCTGCAAACTAGGATTTTGTATTGTGCATCATCATTAAGCACAAATTAACTTGCATAGTTCATCTTAGTTTTATCATTGTTCACTAACGGTACCAGGTTTAATCTGTCTGCATGCACGCCTCTGCAGACACTATAGGTTTCCTGAAGGTTGTCTGTGTTGTGTTCTATAAACTGTGGTTTTCTACAGTAGCTAAAAATAGATCATGACATAACGTTGCAAAGCACTCTGGGACACAGGGTCATACATTTAGTATTGTTTCCTATGGGTCTGAGTTGCTCCAATCTGGCTAAAAGTGTTTATTTGTCTCCTAAATTTTTCAAAGAACAAGGCATTAAGCGCTGCTGCTGGGGGAGGTGCTAATCAGACTCTAGATACCCAGATCGGATGTCGGGTAACGTCCACGACCACATGAAACAGCTGGAAAGCGACACGAGCTAAGCTAGATAGAAAAAGCAAAGTGATGTTAGTTTTTATGTGGACGAGTGGATTTTAACTGTGTGGAGCAGATCAAGAAAAGCACGTATATTTGTTCTTTACATCTTCCCGGAGGGAAAGGTCCTATATTCGAGAATGACCAGCCGCCGGTCCTAGCAATGCTCTCAGACGTGGATTATCCAGGAGGAGCAGCAATGTAAGCGGAGGAGCATTAACCAGGAGGCAGCGGGGGGGTCCAGCTGAACGTCTCTGTGGTATGTAAAAAGTAGGGACACAAATGTAACCTGACAGTTAAAAAACTACCTACTGAGAAAATGTTACTTGAGCACTGTGAGTAATTAACTTATTTTTATATTACTCATGAAGGAGCATTGATGGGAATAATGGCGTTTAAAACAACAGCGTTACTAACGAGAGTTAGTTTTTACTTTCACCGTGACATTCAAGCTAGCGCTTCAGTTCTGGCAATCGATAATCAGCAGGGTCGCCATCAAGAAAAGCCCCTGGTATGTCTTTCTCCGTCAACACAACGTCCTCCATTTTATGCCTTCACATCAACGTCAAAGTGCTCTGAAACTGTATATTTTCTATTGTCAAATGCAGTTAGTTTGTATGACCCTACCCAGAAGCCTTTGTGCGGTGACATCAAATGTAGAATACCCTATTAGACAGTTTACTCAGAAAAATATCTGTCTGTCTGTCTGTCTGTCAAATATCAAATGCAATGTTGTCCTTAAAAATTGTGCAGAACTAATAATGCCTATGAAGACAGGTAACATGGTTTTTCTGCTTAGTTAGAAATTAGTTAGGTTTTGGATTTCAGGGTCATTGTGTTCTGTTACTGCATGTTGATCCTTCACAGCTACAAACCTGACAGATCAGAAGTTTAGATGCTGAAACCCGCTTCAATAAATAAAATCCAAAGTTTATTTGGTGTTGACGGATAAATGCAATAAAACTTTGGTTGTTTTAGGTGATGATACATGTCCCGTTCATGACATAGTACCAACAGAAAATTGCTATAATCTGCAAGTTGCATAATGTTTTGTAAGCAATTGAAAAAAATTTTAATAACACAATACATTTGACATTTTTTGTAAACAAAAAAAAGGAAAACACAACAAAACTTTATTATCCATGTCTGATCATTGCTCTTAGGTAAATCTCAATCTTCTACATGTGAGTTGTATTGATGTCAGAATACACGCTAAAGTCAGAACTCTGTGTCGTCCTCTTCCTCTTTGGTCTCTGTGAAGCTGAACGGATTTCCAGAGCAGCATAACACACATCTTCATCCTATAATGTAACATTATTGACATAGAATCAAATCTGTGTGGTTTGCTGATAAATTAAGACAGCAAATAGAAACAGGTTTTATAAAAATTGTATTTCCTGCACACAAATCATCAGTGATTAAACAGGTCTAAATACTCACAAAAAGGAAAATTTGGTCATATAAAAAAAGAAAGAAATGAAAAGCCTTTTACCTGTTTTTCATGCGTCTTCCTCACTGAATCCTGACTCCTTTCATCATCTTGAGCTTTTCGAGCTGCAGAAATATGATAAAATTGTCCAATATAAGCCAAACTTAAAGCATCACATGAAAGTAACTGTAAATAAGAAAATATATAAATGTTAAAAAAATTACCTGTTTTAGGGCAAACCAGGTAAAAAAAAACCAAAGAAAGAAAAATGGAGCCGACAGAAACAGCCGGACACAGAAAGAAGAGCAGCTTCCAGCACAAACTACAGTCCTGTTGATTCTGATTAACGTCTGAATCAGGCCTGCTGGAGTCTGCATCAAACACAAAGTAGAAAATAGTTTGAGATCCTTTGAAGTCATTGTTATTGATTAAACACAAAAGTAATCATTTTTAAAGGCTGTACTCTTCTTTCTGAACCCCCCCCCCCCCCCCCCCTCCTATTGGGGACAAATTAATTGTTGACGATAATTTAAACTTTTGCTTCATAGAGTGTGTGCATCCAAAGCAGATAAGCAGTTTTTGATAGTAAATTATCATTTTTAATGTCTTTACACCAGCAGTACTAAATGATGACCTAAAGAATGGCAATGAAACTCAAAGAGCATGTAAATTATTTTCAAACTAAAATATTTACTATACGTTTTAAGTATTACAATGAGATCTTTAATCATTAAATTCTTACACATCAGAGATGATTTTGTCTTTCATTGTAATTTCTGAGTGGTTTAGGAGAAACTGATATTTTAGTTAGAAGACATTTTCCCTTCCTTTTATAAGATCATTTTCTAATCTTAAAACATAAACTTACACTCAAATTAAAGCAATTCTATACAAATGATGGTTTAATCTTAGATGAACATAATAATTATTATAATAAAATTATTTGTTGTATTTTATCTGAATTCTAAATTGTCTTGGTTAAAAAACTGTTGCTTTGTTTAAACAGTACAGATCAATAATGAATGACTTGATCTTTAATACAGAAACATGAATATCAGAGAGCAGATAGTCTTTAGTCTTTTGTTGACTCATCCATTACAACTAAAACAGTAAAATAGTCAGTAAAACTACTTACAGACTCTCACTCTTCTGCTGATGTTGCCGTATGTGTAAATGTATTCTGAAATGATGTTGTTGTTTTGTCTTTTCTCCACATTTAATGTTTCAGTTCCACAGTAATAGAGACCCTCATCAGAAATAGTAGCGTTCAAGATCACCAGGTCGTAGGAATCAGAAGAAAGGTTCCTTTGAAATTTGATATTAGGATTTCTGTTGTCCCAGAAGTACTTTAGAACTAGTGAAGAGTGATTCTTATTGGAACAGTTCCTGTACCACACGATGTAAACTCCAAAATCCACTTTGCAGTCACAGTAAAGAGTTACATTATCTCCAGATCTGATGGTCACCTCCAACTCTGGTGAGTTAGGACTGCAGGAAACAACTCCTGGAATAAAGCACACAAATAAAACCACAAGATAAATGCTCCAAAAATTTAAATAAAAATTTGAATAAAAAAAAAACACAAACATGACACATTTTATATAGTTATAACAAAAATCTAAACCTACCCAGCAGAACAACCAGAATCATCAGCAGTCCATCCATTAGTGATGGCTATCTGAAGTTGAAGACATTACACAAGTTTCATTGACGGATGTTGAAACACACAGACTTTTTCTTTTAAAGAAGTGCAGCTTCTGATTGGCCGGTTGAATGGAACATTTTATTCTGTGGTTTCTGTGGTTATGGTAAACAAAGTGAAGTGTGATGTTTTTGCAGTGATTATTTTTAAGTAAGTAAGTATATTTTATTTGTATAGCACTTATCACAGAAAAAGAATCACAAAGTGCTTCACAAAAATCAACAAAACAAAATAAAGTCATCTTAAAACAAAACAACAGAATATAAAATCAATAAAAATTGAAAAACAGAAAGACATAAAATGCTAAAAAAAATTTAAAGATGATTATAAACTTTTGCTTGTTTAATTCTAAACATGAAAACTGCTTAATTAATATTTTATTTATTGATAATCTTTGGTCCCTGCTGAACTCTGTAGGGAGTCACAAATCAAATGGGAAAGAAAATCTCTTTACTGCAGAGTGGAGCAGTTGGTAGCACTGTTGCCTAACAGCTAGCCTGGCCTGCCAGACACGCCCTCTGTGAATTCTTCACAGAGAACTGGTCTGGCAATGCTCCTATTCAAATAACCCCACCCCCTGAGAGTTCAGGCCGAGCCAGTCAGCACTGAGCAGTGTAGTACGTCGCACACCGCGACGCTCAGTTTCTCATAAACAACGAAGACAGCGTCTGAAGCAGAGTTCGCTGCGGCTCTTTCCTCTGTTCTAAATGACTTGGACATGTCTTTAAAACCACAACAAGAATTAGCGCTAAAAGCCTGTCTTCTAAAGAAAGATGTTTGCGCTGTGCTACCCACAGACATATATACGTAGAAGCCTCATGGACTGGCGCTTCCGTAGTGGCCGGCCGCCATCTTAGATGGGTCTCTATTCGCCCCCAGTGCATTCATTTCAACTGAGGATGGTGCTTACCCAGCTAAAAAACACATATCGTTGTGTCACCTTTACTTGCGCTAATGGAGCAACAAGTAAAAAATGCCGGAAGGCTGGGGTTAACTGCAGTGCAGCTTGGCGTGAACAGTGAGAGGGAGATTGTTAGCAGTGCTCCTTTGATGACTACAACTAAAGAACTACAGCGTTGCGCAGTAAGTCGTCATTTAAAAAAACTTTAACTCGTCGGACATTACTGACTGACGTGCCCCTTAACTTGCCAAAAAAATAATGTTCCTGAAAACCACAAACTGCACACGGTTGACAATTTGCTCTGATTCCGTGACTGTAATAACTCCGGACGCCATAGTAAAAGGGCAGGTTGTCTCTTTATTAACAGTTAACTTCACACACAGACTGGGATCTTCTTCTTCTGTCCAAACTCAGTCACAGAGCATACCAACACCACACTGCCCCCTGCGGAACTTAGATGAATAACAACTCCCATTACTACATCCCTTTTTCCTTAAGTAAGAACATAGGGTGTTCGGTAAGAACACACAACCTTATGACCAAACACAATTACTTGTCACATGACAACTGCAGAGACAACTTTTTTTTAATAATAACACATGTATTATCGACACAAAACACTTTATTTCAAGTGACAATCTTTGAAGTAATTTTGTAACTGTCTCACCTGGTGCAAAACCCTCTTCAGAGGTGACCCACTCGTGTCTGTCCCTTCATGTCCTCCTTTTCCAGACTCTGAAACCCCTGTGCCCATCATTTCTGCTCCCATTTCTGTCTTCCCACTCATCAGTGTCTACCCATGATAAGGTGCAGAGGTTACATGTCTGATGCCGTTCCTTTGCAGGAACTCTGAACTCTGTGCTTACAAAACATGTACCATTATAGTTCAGGCAGTCCATAGGTACTAAAACTGGTGCGTAAACATTCTTTGGTGCTAGCTGAGGTAGTGCTCTCCACATGATAGACATCCATCCATTTTGAATGGGCATCAATCCCTATCAAAAAACATTTTTCCCATAAAGGGTCCTGCATAGTCCACATGCAAGCGGCTCCAATGCTTATCTGGCCAGTCCCAAGGATGTAATGGTGCTGTAGCGGGCCCATTTCTCTGCTCTTGGCATACCTTGCAGGCTCTGGTCATCTCCTCGATTTCTTTGTCCAACTTTGGCCACCACACGTAGCTCCTGGCCAGCGCTTTCATCCTGGACACCGCTGGGTGACACGGATGAAGTTGTTTCAGCATCTCCTTTTGACCTACTTGGGGCACGACCAACCTGGCACCCCAGAACACGCATCCATCCTATGTAGTACGTTCAGTTTTTCTGACAACATAAGGCCCAAATTCACTTCCTTCATCATTAGTTGTCCAGCTGCTCTGGATCCAAGGCTTCACCTGAGAAAGCACGCAGTCCACCTCTGTCCACGCCCTCACCTGCTCTGTTGTCACCAGCATGATGTCCGAGCTTTCCAGCATGAGGACCCTCTCCTCTGTCTTTTCTTCCTTCAGCGCTTCTGGTAACGGCAATCGACTGAGAGCATCTGCGTTTCCATGATGTTTCCCCTCCTTATACACCATTGTATATTCATATGCTCTCAGTGTCACCGCCCACCTTTGGATTCTGGGGTAGGCCATGTGTGGAACCTCTCTCAGCTCGCTGAACAAAGTCAACAGAGGTTTGTGATCCGTTACGATTGTGAATCTCCTTCCATAAATATGTTTATGGAACCGTTGAATGCCGAACACCACTGCCAGCCCCTCTTTGTCCAGCTGGGAGTAGTTCTTTTCTGCCCCGTTCAACGTCCGTGATGTGAAACCTATGGGTCTTTCTGTTCCATCCGGCATTTGGTGTGATAGCACTGCCCCAACCCCGTAAGGGGAGGCATCACAGGACAAGATAATGTCCTTAATCGGATCACAATGAACCAGTACCTCAGCTGACTGCATCATGTCTTTGGTCTTGTCAAATGCTGCTTGCTGCTCGCCTCCCCCACCCCATTTACTGTCCTTCTGCAGCAGCTTGTGTATTGGGCTGGGCTGGAGGAGCCACTGGCAGCCAAAAGTCTTCTGGAAGAAGCTGGTCTTCGTCACTATCCTCCAGAACTGAGCTACCATAACCTGAGTCCACACTAGAAGCCTGAAAACCATCTAAAGCTGACCAATCTGAGCTATCGTCAGTCTCCTCCGACTCCTCTGAGTACTCACCACTACTCAGACCCTCATTAACAAACAATAGATCTACTGCCACCGATCTGTAACCCTCAAGGTGATGGAGGCTGTGGGTTGAAGTTGGGTCACAGTTCAGTTCTAATGTTGTCTACCCAGCTAGAAGAAACACACACATTCAGCTTTTATAAATCCGCTGACAAAAACCAACAAGCGCTCTCAGGACCTGCTGTCCCTCCCATTTTTCACAATAATATATAAGAAACAAAATACAAGCTATAGACAGAACATATAAGACATGCCAGAACAAAAATTAGTAAATATATTCAAACTAGAGATTACAAAATGGATTTTTTTGGGTGGGGCGCATTTTTTTTATTTTATTTTTTTATGTTAGTTCTTGTGAATGGTTTATCTTGAGAGGCGCTATATAAACGGTTGTTTTTTTCTTCATTTTGCAGGTCAGTTTTTCAGATGCGCTAACCACATATCACCACTAGGGAACGCCAAATTACCATTCTTATGCGTCACACAACTTGAAATCTACAGACCGGTCCAGGAGCACTTAGCTACAAAGTTGTTCCAAAAACATGCTTCATATTCACCAATATATGCAAACCTCACACACACTAAACAGGAAGAGGCTCTTTTAAACGATAGAATCCACGTTTTCTACCTCAACACCACCCAATGACTGCTAAATGAAAAGCAAAACAAAGCTATTTTCATGAAGTCAAAAGCTAAATTCTGTCTTACCTTGCTGGTCAAAATAATCCATCTTATAGTAAAAAATCCACTTGGTTCGTAGAATCCAATGATAAAAAGATGAAACTACTAGTTTTCTCCATAGTCAACGTTAGCAGCAGCCCCACAACAACAAAGGACGGTGAACTAGCCTGTGGAGAAATTTCCAGTTCTGTCTAGGCTGGGTGAGCTGACCAATGAGCATCCTCCTCCTGATCTGAGCAGATCCCCACCGTTTGCTTGCGATCGCAACCATATGCGCCCAACAGCTCTCCTATTCCTTGTCGTTGGGGATCCAGCGCGCATGCACCAGTTAGCCCGTATTAAGTCAATGGTAAAGATTGCTGCGCCCACAAGAGGACACGTGACAGGAAGTACGTCGATGTTTCGGCCGTGTTAAAAGTATTAACTTTATTAAAGGAACTGCAGCCCAGCACGGGAGCGTGCACAGACGGCTATGTTACACAAACACAAAAATACCATTACCTGACCCTCTTCACACGCTCTCACGTCACACCTCCAATATCTCACGCTGAAAAGGCAACTCCCCGCCGCTCTCGCGGACAATATTGCGGCGAAGCAATCCACGCTGCAGCCCTGATCACAGCTAATGCTACTACTGTAGCATGATCACAGCTAATGCTACTGCACGCTAGCTCTCTCTGAGTCATCGGTGAGGTCAGATCATTGTCATCATCTCTAAACACAACCTATAATGTTTCTTACCTGCTCACTACGAAATGAGCCATGGCAGCATCCTTTTTGAGTCCCAGATATAGTTGAAGCAGCCTCCATTCGTCAATCACGTATCCGATATAGATTCAGGTCCCGGCCTGTCTTTTACCATATTTGGTTTTTGACTCACGAGATGCCGCTGAATAAACTTCCTTTGTGCCACGCTTGGTCGTTTGCTGGTTGCAGTAGAATCCATTCCCACAGTTCTTCTTTTGGAGTTTGGCGGTTGGCAAGCAACTTACGGTGCAATAGCGCCACCTACCGATCTGCAGTGTCGAACACATTTTCTTTCTGTTTTGAAGCTGTCGTGAACGAGCAAGCAGTGTCAATTGACGCCACATCCGTAGGGCAGCGTGGGAAATTCGTGACCGAACTGCAGCGCATTTTGCAGCAAACAGCCTGTTCAAGAAAATGGAACGATACATGGGTGGCCTCATTCTTTTTGGTTTATAACGCTTCATCACCCATTAGCTTTGAAAAAATGAACATACATGTTTAATTTTTTACAGATTTTTTAAAGATCCTGCCTCTAGTTCCTTTAAACTACAATTAAATGCAGATTACACACAGCACTTACAGCCCATAAGGTGTATAGATCATTTAGTTTCAATTTTAAATTTAGTTCTTTTAAATACATTTTGTGATTCCTATCTTCTTCTTCCTCTTCCTGTGAGACTGGTGGGGCGGCGCCCTAGCGCCCCCTATGGACGAGCCGCAACTGACAAAATCACAACACCACTGAAAGTCCTCACTTTTCCTGGGAAATCCAAGCCTCACTTGTCAACTAAAACCATATTTTACCTCCATAAAACACCACCTAATGTGATTTTAAAACAGAACTTGTCTCTCAAATACACAAATTCAACATTCAATTTGTTCTTTAAGAAACATGAACTAATAAGTTAGATGGATGTTAACTTACCGGGACCGTTCAGATCCAGACAATGCGGTCCTCCCAGCAGGCGGTGCTCCTCGAATGCGGACATCTCTCCAGTTGGTTGAGTTTGGTTAGGTCTCGGGTCTTCTTGAGCTAGCCACAAACTCCTTCAGCGATTTCTGCTCTCCAAAGGCTCTCCAAGCTCGTCCAAGTGCTCCTGTTGAACCGCAAGTACGAAAAAAAGATTTTGGGTCTATGACGTGCTTTTATACACGAGCCATGTTCTAATTCTATAACGTATACACGCATGTGCGTGCAACAGATTTCTAACCTGTCTCTTTGCAGCAGGTACACTGGATATCGAGGGGTCATTCTGCCCTCTGGCAGACAAAAGCAGGAAACATGCTGGAAGCAGACTGCAGAGCCAGTCATGTCAGCTCCTTTTTCTAAGTTCAACAAACCGGACCGGCACTCTGAAGTTGCAAATGCGGTATTCTGGGCACAGAAGGCGTTGGGGGTCTGAGTAACATTTCATTAATCCTGTAAAGGGTCATTTTAGCACATACTGGCTCAAGAAAATGATTTAAAATATGAAAAGGTTGCATAGTATGGCTTTAACTCAGTGTTTCTCAAATCCAGTCCTCAGGACCCCCTGCTCTACATGTTTTCCAGCTTTATCAATTCTGAGTGGAATATGGGAGGGTCAAGCTTATAAATGCTAGCTGTCTATTGTTGCTTAACGAGCAGAAACTGCCTATGAAGCAACAATAAACAGCTAGAGTTTATAAGCTTGATCCTCCCATATTCCATTAAGAACTGACAAAACTCCTCGGATGAGAAGCAAAAAATTTTCAAGAAACCAAAGAAGTCCAGTTGCCTTAATTCGAACCCCTTTGGATTTCCATGACCTGGATGACTGAGAACCTTCATCAGCACAGTGTTGTTCTGTTTTTTTGCCAGCAGGGGGCGCAAATTCCCCAAGGAAACAAAACATTGTTTTTTGTTTGCTGTTTTTTTGACAAAGCGCAACAAAACATAGTGTTTCGAATTATTTAGAGGAGGTTTTTCTACTAAGTAACTCTTTTGACTTTATAAATCCAGTTCCTTCTTCTCTTTCTACTCCTCCTTCTTCTCCTTAATATTATTTTCCCCAAGAGGACACAAGGAAATATTAGGAATTTTCAGAAGCTTCAATAAGATAAGGAGGCTAAAATATGCTTTTCTAATTGACTAAAAATAAATGAAGTGTAGTACCAGCTGTCAGATACTGGAGGGCGGCAACTCCCCATCTTCCCTTCTCTAACTGCTGATGAAAACCAGAGTGTTGTTCTGTTTTTTGCCAGCGGAGGGTGCAAATTCCCCATTCTTTCAAGGCAACAAAACACTTTTTTTAACAAAGCGCCACAAAGATGATGATGATGTAACGAGTGAACTTCCCCACTGTGGGATTAATAAAGTCTATTCTATTCTGTGATGATGATGATGAAATTCTTTACTAACGTTTAACAAATCAGTGAGAAACCACAAGAACAAAACCAAAAATCATAACAATAACACAACAGTTACTCTGATTCTATACATTTCTTATACGTTTACATATTCTAGGCACTTTGAAAAAGTGGCTTTCTGTGCAGCAGCAGAGCAATGCTAAGCAAAGCCCTTACAGATGCATACTTCATATGCACTGACTAATGGAAGTCTTCAGAGGTTGACCAGACACTTGACATTTCACAGAACTGAAACAGTTGTGGTTTCAGCAGACCTCCGCCTGTGCACGATGATGCAGAGGGGCTTGAACTAAGAGCTGCAAAGCTCAAAATCCTCTGGATAACATTTGCCCTCACATACGAGCAGCACGACGAGAGTAAATGCTAAAAGAAACAGGCAAACACACAGAATTTTGTCAGATGTTTATAAAAAAAGAAACAGGTAGGAAGCAGAAGACTTCCTGCACAGAACAGTCATGCAAACTTACTGTTTAACATGCTGTCATCTGTAGGTCTCATTTTTGCTGTAGCCACTTCAGATACGATACTAATCAGTTCTGCAAGCATGACAAAAACAGAAACTAGAGTTGTTTTTGGACAAAGTTAAAAAAGAAACAGATAAGAGATGAGAAAACACTCACCTTTGGAAAAAAACATCTTAAACTCTTTTTGAGGCAGCTCAAATACAGTTTAATTTCTATGAATCTCTTTTTTGTTGAGCTCTAAAATGTTTATTTTATGAGTGGACACAGAACATCCAGCTGTCTATCAGGTTAAAACAGTGACTCATGAAAGGCATTTGTTTCTGGATGTTGGCCAATAGTGTCATCTGTGTGTCCCAGTTAGCAGAGTCTCAGTGTTTGCTCAGCAGATGGAGCTGAATTAGGACACTTATGTTGATCACTGCACCCGAGTGCACTATACAAATAACACAGTAATGCAAATTAGCATTTTAATTTTTGTATTTAAAACAAAAAAGGAAATACTTTGATGAATTGCAAGTTTTTATGCTGTTTGTAAATTTATAGACTTGCATCATTGAAATGTTTTATCTGACTGTTTATTTTTTCTGATTAATGCCTGCCCAGTAAAGCATAGAAAGCAATGCAGAAGAAACGTTTTTGTATAGCGTCTCAAAAATCATGATGCGCTTCACAAAAAATAATAAAAAATTATTCAAAAAATATAAAATTATTTGTTAAAAAATTGGGAAAATGGAAACATTTAAATAAAAAATGAGAAGAAAGAAAGAAAATTAATTTTAAAAAAGGTTATACGAGATCCCGAGAAAGGCAGAATTGGTATAGAAGCAGCAGCATGAAGAGAGGGTAGTCAAAAAGAATAATTTATGAAAAAAATAAAAAGCATTTTAAAGTGAACTCTGCTGGTATTTAGATTGTACACTTATTATTCAAACTTATCCAGTAAATGGTTTTCAGGTTTGCTTTGAAAATGACCACAGATCATTTATTTATATTGACTTCAAGGATTCATAGATTAAATGATTAAGATTTAGTTTTTGTTTGTGTTTTTTCATCCATCATAACC
This sequence comes from Aphyosemion australe, assembly GCA_006937985.1. NCBI lineage: Eukaryota > Metazoa > Chordata > Actinopteri > Cyprinodontiformes > Nothobranchiidae > Aphyosemion > Aphyosemion australe. Next base: position 1,790,849 of record SSNS01000022.1, read on the forward strand.
CCCCCCCCCCAAAAAAAAAAAAAAAAAAAAAAAAAAAAAAACAGCTACAACATCTCATAAAGCATGACACCTATTTTTTAAAGACAGCAACCAAAGTAAAAACCACAGACGGGAGATCTGGTATCAGAACTAAACCTGTAGAATGTCTTTCAGCTTGAGATCAGCATCACTCATGGATGGACTACAGTTTATTTTGGTTGTACTGTTGGGAATTTTGCAATTTTTTAAGTTTAAACTTATTTATATGTTGTGGATTTACATTTGACATATTGGGAATATTGATATAATGCTTTTATTTGTGTGCTTTATTCCAGGAGTTGTATCCTGTAGTGCAAATTCTTCAGAGCTGGAGGTGACCATCAGATCTGGAGAGAAACTCTTTACTGTGACTGCAAAGTGGATGTTGGAGTTCATGTGGTACAGGAACTGTTCCAATGAGAATCACTTTTCACTAGTTCTAATTGTGAAGCCCTGGGCAAACAAAATTCCTCATTTCAAAGGAACTTTTCTTCTGATTCCTACGACCTGGTGATCTTAAACTATTTCTGATGAGGGTCTCTATTAATGTGGAACTGGAACATTAAAGGTAGAGGTAAAAACAGACAAAAACAGCATTTCAAAAGAAATGTACACATACATCAACATCATCACAAGAATGAGAGTCTGTAAGTAGTTTTACTGACAATACAATATTTTACTGTTACAGTTCTAATGATGGTTCAACAAAATGACTAAAACTGTTTCTACTTTGTGTTTGATGCAGACTCCAGCAGGCCTGATTCAGACTTTAATCTGAGATCTCTATGCACTGATTCATTACCATGTCAGATATTGATCTAATAGTTCTTAGTAAATTCTGTATTTGTTGTTGTGTTTATTGTATATATATAAAAACATAAAACATCCTATGTTGTAGGGTGGATTTTATGCTGCCCCGATCCACCAGGCTTCCCAGGGACGGCAGAGAAAGACGGCTGATCCAAGATCAGACTTCAGCACATTTTCTACTGTCAGATATGTCTCAAATATTCTGGAGTCAGAGATGAACAATTAGTGCTTATTGTGCTGTCTCTGGCCTTATTACTCTCCCTCTATAGGTAAAACTAGAGGAAAAATGTATTCCCCTTTATCTTATATTGTGCAGTTTTATCATTATTTTTTTTCCTTTGCATGTGTTTAACAATGTTTTTATAAGCTGTATGTCTAAAGCAAAAAGAGATATGCAAAACCTAGTAATAATATTCAGGTTGTCCTGTATACACACACACACACACACACACAGACAGACAGATACATAGATAGATACACTCATCGGCCACTTTAATGGGTACACCTTTCTAGTACCAGGTTGCGTCCCCTTTTGCCTTCAGAACTGCCGTAATCCTTCGTGGCATAGAGTCAACAAGATACTGAATACATTCCTCAGAGATTTTGGTCCATACTGACATGATAGCGTCACGCAGTTGCTGCAGATTTGTCGGCTGCACAATGCCACAAATTCCCATCTCACCCTCCACAGGTGGTCTCATTCTTCCAAGCTTGGGTCCTCTACCAGAGGCCTGGGAGCTTGAGGGTTCTGCGCAGTATCTTAGCTGTTCCTAGAACTGCACTTGACCATGAGCACCACCGATGTCTTCACTCTCCAGGCTTTCTCAAGTTCTTCTTCGAGGCCCTGGTACTCCTCTAGTTTCTCGTGTTTCTTTTTCCTGATGTTACCATGACTTGATATCACACACACACACACACACACATATATATTATTGTATCTGTTTTCTTCTTTCCAGTCAATCATTGTATTTTACAGTGTTAGAAATTTTGCTTTAACAAATTTTGCTCTAGGAACCAATATTGTAGTACCAGTTAGTTCTAAGTTTACGGTACAAAATAAATGTATTTGCTGAGATTCAAGAGAATGCATGAGTCTTTATTTTCTTTTATTTTAATTTAGTCCGCTAAAATCCACAGATGCAAACAAAAACATCTTCTTATGAAGTCACCTTTGATTGTTTACATACAAGACAATTGAAATGGCCAAACATCTGTCAAAACATATAGCAAACCACTGGAGTATTGCGTGTAAAACAAACATCAGCTTGCCCACACCTCACATATATTTGTTAACTCAGCCCTGTAACTGCTTATGTCAATCATTTCACACATAACACTTCAGTGGAAAGCAGTGGTCTCAGGTCTGACTTTAAGGTGTTGTGTTATAGAGGCTTCAGTTAGTCTAAAGAGGTGCCTAACCACAGTTTCCATGAGTTTACGGAAATAAAGCAAGGTTGATGGTAACGTCAGCCTTCACTCTCAGCTCTATGTCCTTGTGGGTTTCCTGTTTGACCAACAAACAGCCCCTCACACAACTGATAAAGCAGTGGTTCCCAATCTGGGGTATGCATCCCCCCATGATTATGTTGTGAGGTTAAGTTTACATTTGTAAAAATGGCATTTACAAAATCACAACTTCACACCCACTGGTATAAGCAAAACTCTGTATAGGATTTATAACTAAATAAAGTTTGTTATTATTCACTTTTAATGTGTGTATGTTTGTAAGAGTTAGGGTTGGGGTTCTGTTTTTTTTTGACACAGGAAAGGGGGTATTCAAGGGAAAGAGTTTGGGTTAAAGGTCTCATTGACTGGTCTTTTAAATAATTTTGCAGCAGTCTCTTTTATAAGTTTAGTGTAGTTTAGTTTGGGTTTATTGAACAAGGACAGCACAAAAGACAATGTTGCATGTAAGGGCGATGCAACCATTGTTTTGTACAGAGGTTTTCTAGCCAGAGGCTAATTTGCAAACCTAAAGCCTAATTTATACTTGTCCGTCTGCGTCAGTACGGAGACACGCAGCGCCATTTTGCGTCGACGCAAGGGCTCTCGGACGGGCTCGCGGGGGATGACGGAGACATGCCCCCAAAAATAACTGTCCGTCGAGAGCCACGGAGAGCGCAAGCTTGTGATTGGTCAGGACGCCACTTCCTTGAAATACGTCACCAGCAGCACCGCCACTGCCGACTCAATAAATAAAGAGTGCTGAAGATATTTAGCGGCAGACACGGAGCAGATTGAAGAACGCCTCGCTGAAAAAGTTCGAAAATATGAAAGTTTATTCACTCGTGACTGAAGGAGCACAAAGATACACAGCAAGCGTTTTATTCGTTTACGGAAATGACGAGAAACGTGGATTTAGAGGTGCCAACCGCATGAAGAGGTGGAGGAGAATGAGGGACAAATTCGTCCGTGTTAAAAACTCTCTAAAATACATTAAAACAATGTAAACAGTAGTAAATACACTATCGTAGACCGGATACATGACTGTAATGGTGGCAGGATACCATAGAAATGTGCTTCGCCCTCTGCTGTCCAGGCGGGGGGTTGCTTTGCAACATCCCCCAGCCAACAGAGAAGCAGAAACATAAAACGTCTCTGTCAACGCGAATGCGTCTCTAGCCCGAGGAGCTGACGGAGAAGTATAAACCTAGCTTAAGTGAATGCCTTGTGAGTTGTTTTCTTTGAAAAAAAAAAAAAGCTCTTGCGCTGCTGTCAGGGTTAGAAGTTAGTTGGAGGTGTGGGAGCAGAAAATGTCAGGATTTAGAGTTTTACTCATTAATACTCATGATATGCAAACATCTTGCGTCTGATTGGCTAACAGCAAGTGACTCATCCGCTGCCTTTGGACTGGCTATTTCTGACTTGATCGTTTTCCTGCTGATTTCCTTTCTGTGTCTAATTAATTCACTAGTGGTTGAAAATAAATGTTCACATTCCGCATTCATATGTAACTCAGGGTAACCAATTGTATTTCAAGGATTACATGGTTTCTCAGACACGGTTTCTCTTTAAGAGTATGATATTATGTTTAAGTGCTTTGCAAACACTTTTATTCAAAGAGACTAATAAATCAACGTAGCATGAGTTTGACCCAAGGGAGGGAACAAAGGTATCCAGAGAAAATGCATGTCTTTATGGAGAGAACTTTAAAACCACACAGAAGGTGCGTTTCCTTTATCGGAACGTCCGGGTAAATCTGTGAGTGTGAAATTGACCGGGAGATCCGAAGCCCCGGTCCTCTTAAGCTGTCCTGTCTCCATATATATTTGGCCCTGGAAGGAATTTGATGAAACGTCAGCACATCACGACCGCTGCACAGTGAGTTACGTCATCGATCAGTGCAAAACGCGCGAAAAGCAGTAAACAAAGGTCGACACAATGGAGGAAGCAGCAATGGAGGAAGCAACAATTGTCGGCACATTTATGTTTGCTATGTTTTTATATGCAGCGATGGCTTCCATCGCTTGTCTCTTTAACAACTCGTGTTTTCCTAAATAACGGTTCCCGCCACATATATGCATTTCCTATTTCCTCCTGAGTTGACATAATTTCCGACTGAGTTACAACCAATCGGCAGCGTTCCTGCCCAGCATCTTCACTGGGCCTTTTATCAGGCCGTTCCGAGTACCTACCCCTTATCAGGTACTCAGAAGGTTCCGGAAAATGGCTGTTCTGCCGGCCCGGTCAAGTGGAAACAAGCGCACGTCGGGAACTTCCGGTAAATATACACCGCAGTTCCGATAAAGGAAACGCACCCAGCATGGCTGCAGCTGGGACTTGAACCAGTGATCTTCTTGCTGTTAATCCCGGACCACATTATGCGTCTTTCAGCTGGCCTAGACAAATCTCTTGTCTTGAACAGAATCGTGACAAAAGGGTGGTTTGCAAGTCTGTGGATGTCCAGTGTGACCGGCTCTGCGACAGCTTATTGAGCACTCTTACGACTAAAGTCAGCCTTCAACTCTCATCTGCAGTCAACCAATGAAAATACACCCAGGGACGTAAACAACTAGCGACAAGAGTACAATGCTAGAGAAGAATCAACAACAATGGAAGCTACACGCAGGAACATGTGGACCACTCCTTTTTGGAGTTTGGGTTGCAGTCTAATAAAAGTGTTAACGGCAGCGCTTTTTTCTTTTCAGCATTGTTGTTTTGATTAGCTGTCGACTTTTAGTGACGTATGCTTTCAGGGGTGCATTAGCATTATCATGACATTAGCATGTTCCACTAGAGCTAAGCGTCATGCCGTTTGGCTCACTAAAATCTTGTACCGTACAGAGTGCCACCTTTCTGGAGTCCTCAAAATGTGACATGAGCAGTTCCGTGCAACAGCCGAAAAATGCACAGTGTAGTCCGGGCTTTAGGCAACAGTGCTACCAACTGCTCCACTCTGCAGTAAAGAGATTTTCTTTCCCATTTGATTTGTGACTCCCTACAGAGTTCAGCAGGGACCATAGATTATCAATAAATAAAATATTAATTAGGCAGTTTTAATGTTTATAATTAAACAAGCCAATAAAAATGTGTTTCAGTCTGAAGCCCATCTCCCAGAACTTTCAGTTCAACTCTTATTTTTGTAAAGTCTCACAAAGTAAAAATAATCATTGCAAAAACATCACACTTCACTTTGTTTACCATAACCAAAGAAGCCACAGAATAAAATGTTCCATTCAACCGGCCAATCAGAAGCTGCACTGTGTGTTTCAACATCCGTCAATGAAACTTGTGTAATGTCTTCAACGTCAGATAACCATCACTAATGGATGGACTGCTGATGATTCTGGTTGTTCTGCTGGGTAGGTTTAGATTTTTGTTCTACGTTTAGGAACTATATAAAATGTGTCATGTTTGTGTTTTTTTTTTTAATTCAATTTTTTTTTTTTAATTTTGGAGCATTTATCTTGTGCTTTTATTTGTGTGCTTTATTCCAGGAGTTGTTTCCTGCAGTCCTAACTCACCAGAGTTGGAGGTGACCATCAGATCTGGAGATAATGTAACTCTTTACTGTGACTGCAAAGTGGATGTTGGAGTTTACATCGTGTGGTACAGGAACTGTTCCAATAAGAATCACCCTTCACTAGTTCTAAATTTGAAGCCCCCCAGCTGGGAAAACAGAAATCCTAATTTCAAGTTTCCAAGAAACTTTTCTTCTGATTCCTACGACCTGGTGATCTTGAACGCTACTATTTCTGATGAGGGTCTCTATTACTGTGGAACTGAAACATTAAAGGTGGAGAAAACAAAAAACAACAACACCATTTCAAAATACATTTACACATACGGCAACATCAGCAGAAGAGTGAGAGTCTGTAAGTAGTTTTACTGACTATTTTACTGTTTTAGTTCTAATGGATGAGTCAACAAAAGACTAAAGACTATCTGCTCTCTGATATTCATGTTTCTGTATTAAAAATCAAGTCATTCATTATTGATCTGTACTGTTTAAACAAAGCAACAGTTTTTTAACCAAGACAGTTTAGAATTCAGATAAAATACAACAAATAATTATATTATAATAATTATTATGTTCATCTAAGATAAAACCATCATTTGTATAGAATTTCTTTAATTTGAGGTTAAGTTCATGTTTGAAGATTAGAAAATGATCTTATAAAAGGAAGGGAAAATGTTTTCTAACTAAAATATCAGTTTCTCAGAAAAACAATGAAAGACAAAATCATCTCTGATGTATAAGAATTTAATGATTAAAGATCTCGTAATACTTAAAACATATAGTAAATATTTTAATTTGAAAATATCTTACATGATCCTTGTGTTTTATTGCCATTTAGAACTGCTGTTGTAAAGAAATTAAAAGAATTATAATCAGAAACTGCTTATCTGCTTTGGATGCACACACTCTATAAAGCAAAAGTTTAAATTATTGTCAACAATTAATTTGTCCCCAACAGGAGGGGGGGGGTTCAAAAAGAAGAGAACAGCCTTTAAAAACGATTACTTTTGTGTTTAATCAATAACAATGACTTCAAAGGATCTCAAACTATTTTCTACTTTGTGTTTGATGCAGACTCCAGCAGGCCTGATGCAGACGTTAATCCGACTCAACAGGAATGTAGTTTGTGCTGGAAGCTGCTCTTCTTTCTGTGTCCGGCTGTTTCTGTCGGCTCCATTTTTCTTTCTTTGGGTTTTTTTTACCTGGTTTGCCCTAAAACAGGTAATTTTTTTTTAAACATTTCTATATTTTCTTATTTACAGTTACTTTCATGTGATGCTTTAAGTTTGGCTTATATTGGACAATTTTATCATATTTCTGCAGCACGACAAGCTCAAGATGATGAAAGGAGTCAGGATTCAGTGAGGCAGACGCATGAAAAACAGGTAAAAGGCTTTTCATTTCTTTCTTTTTTTATATGACCAAATTTTCCTTTTTGTGAGTATTTAGACCTGTTTAATCACTGAAGATTTGTGTGCAGGAAATACAATTTTTATAAAACCTGTTTCTATTTGTTGTCTTAATGTTTGCCTACCAAGTAATTTATCAGCAAACCACACAGATTTGATTCTATGTCAACAATGTTAAATTATAGGATGAAGATGTGTGTTATGCTGCTCTGGAAATCCGTTCAGCTTCACAGAGACCAAAGAGGAAGAGGACGACACAGAGTTCTGACTTTAGCGTGTATTCTGACATCAATACAACTCACATGTAGAAGATTGAGATTTACCTAAGAGCAATGATCAGACATGGATAATAAAGTTTTGCTGTTTTTCTTTCTTTTTTTGTTTTGTTTTTTCAATTGCTTACGAAACATTATGCATTGATTAACTCTTTTGGTATGTTTGTCATGAACGGGACATGTATCATCACCTAAAACGATATAAGTTTTAATGCATTTATCCGTTAACACCAAATAAACTTTGGATTTTATTTATTGAAGCGGGTTTCAGCATCTAAACTTCTGATCTGTCAGGTTTGTAGCTGTGGAGGATCAACATGCAGTAACAGAACACAATGACCCAGAAATCCAAAACCTAAATAAAAGTAGTTTTGTTGTTAAAACTGAAGAAAATAAAATCTATCACTCCTAAAAAAGTTTACAGATACGGCAACATCACAACACGACTCACAGTCAGTGATATCAGACAGTAAATTTACTCAGTGTAATAAAAATAAGAATAAATGTGATTATTTGATTAAATGACAGTAAAAACTAATTTCTAACTAAGCAGAAAAACCTTGTTACCTGTCTTCATAGGCATGATTTGTTCTGCACTATTTGGACAACATTGCATTTGGTATTTGCAGAGGTGGAAAGTAATGAATTACATGTAATTGAATTACTGTAATTGAGTAGTTTTTTTGTGTATTTTGTACTTTTTAAGTAGTTTTTAAAATCTGTAATTTTACTTTTACTTAAGTACTTTTTTTTTGTAAGTATTGTAATTTGCTACAATTTTATTCTTATGTGTTACTGAGTAAAAAAAAAACAACATTCAGAAATGCTGTGTCGGCTGTCTGACTGCTCCATGGTCAGCACTGGATGAGTGACACAGAGAAGAAGAAGTTAAAGTTAAAGTCATCATCACACACTGGTGAAATTACATCTCCGCATTTGACCCATCCCCATGGTGGGGAGCGGTGAGCTGCAGCTGTGGCCGCGCTCGGGAACTATTTGGTGGTTTAACCCCCCAATCCAGCCCCTTAGTGCTGAGTGTCAAGCGAGGAGGCATTGGGTCCCATTTTTTAAGGTCTTTGGTGTGACCCGACCGGGACTCGAACCCTGATCTCCCAGTCCCGGGGAGGACACTCTACCACTAGGCCACCGGAGCTGCCGAGACAGCTGAGACTGCCGGAGACAGCCGAGACAAGAGCATAGACATATATAAATGTAGAAGCCTCATTATGCACTTTGATAGTGATCCATAACTTAATGGGTCTAATGCTGCGTTCACACCGGCCATAAAGTATGCGTCGCCAGCGTCAAGTTTCAATGTTAAGTCTATGGTAAGGCGCGTCAGAGCTGCGTCAAAGTCCTTGCGTCGCTTTGTGAGCGCTGGGCGCGTCAAAGCTTGATACTTTACACGCTTTTCAAGCTTTGACGCAAGCGTCCAAGCTTGCAACGCAAACGTCAAGCAAGTTCAGCTAACTGAACTTTCTGCGTCGCTTTACAAGCGTCAGCCAATCAGAGCGCGAGTTGATACGTCACAGCAGAGCGAGGGAAGCCATTTGCAACTATCGGGAACTGTATGACCCGTCTTGCTACGCTTACCGAGATCGGAATAGAAAGGACCTTGCTTGGAGGAAGATTGCTAGAGAACTCAGCGTGTCGGGTGAGTGTTTTTTCAACGTTTATGCCGCCATTGTCTCGATAGGATCCGCCATTGTTACAAACATCTGACAACAGAGAGCCGCGCATGCGCTCTTTCCTCCCTTCCCCTCCCCGAACGCAAGCTGCGTCAACGCAAGCTGCGTCAATGTCAAAAATATATAGGTGTCAAAAACGGCATGAAGTATGCGTTGTTTGACGCATACGTCAAGGCCGGTGTGAACGCACCATAATGGTGTCTATGTGTTTATGTCTATACTGGATTAAACCACGGAAGAGCTGCAGACGCTAAAGGTGAGTCATGCAGTGCATCGCATTTACGGGAGAATTTGTGTTATGAGGGATGAAGGAAAAAATAAGAAACACTGACGGACTCCACTTGGATGACTGGATGGATCATCTAAGAAGATCAGAGCTCGTGAAAGGGAATGAAGTGATGTCTGTCAGGACTTATGACTGTGACCATAACTTAATTTGATTTGCTGGTTTGCAGTTTAACTGCCTTTGTACTTTAATGTGCATATTTGTTCTTTTCATTAAAAACAGCTTCGAGATTTATATACCCTATTGTCTTTTTTTAATTATTCAGAAGAGGCCGTCCTCATACAGTCAATAAAGTAACTAAGTAATTTTTACTCGGAGTACATTTGAAATGAGCTACTTTTTACTTTTACTTGAGTAGATTTTGAGACAGGTAATTTTACCTGTACTTGAGTACAAATTCATTAAAGTAATTATAGTTTTACTTGAGTAGAATATTTTAGTACTCTTTCCACCTCTGGGTATTTGACAGACAGACAGACATATGGAGCCTATTTTTTGTCAATAAGGTATCACGAGAGGATTGTTATTAGCTGTCATGTTTTATAATGTTGTCTTAAAAACACCATGATGTGTGAGTGTGTAGGTGGTAAACCACTGCTTTTTCCTGTTCAGCTCACCAATGCTGGTTTTATAAACTTGAGGCTAATCACCTTAACATGCTGGTGCAGTTTGTAAATATTTTCAAGTTTATTGTTTCTGTTATTGAGTTTGTTTAAATCTTTTTTTTTTATCTGTTTCATTCTTTGGGTCAGTTTATTTGCTGCTTTGTCACAACCAGATTCACTCACGCTCGCACTCATTTTAACGGCTTCACGTGATTTGGGTCGATGGGAGCTGGTGCCTAGTGCCTACCTCGGGTGATAGAAAGAGGACATCCTGGACAAGTCGCCAGTCCATCACGGGACCACACCCATTTTCATTTTGTCAGTTTTTTTACACCTTCAATTTACGATAATCTCTGATGTAGGAGATCCATAAAGAAGGCTAGGGCTCTGTCTACATTCAACTCTCACCTCTGGTCACAAGATGTGGATCATGGATAAAAGAATGATGTCTTAAATACAATCATCTGAAGTGAGCATCCTCTGCTTTTAGCCAGCTGTAAGAGGAAGAGGCTACAATCTATAAACTAACCACAAGCTGTTCCAGTACCTTAAACAAAGATGCTGTTGCTTTGTTGTTATGCCTCATCATTCTGCCCCTTGCATTCTGCTCTTTAGAGACTATCATTTTTACTTCCATTGCCTTTGATCAGATTGATTCACCTAAAGTGAAGCGTCTGAGAGCTAGTGGCGGTAAAGTCCCTCTGTTTGGGGGCATCTCCCTCTGTGTCTTGCTGTGATTGCCGTCACCTTCCAGGGGTGTGGGATCAACTCTGTGTGCATGTGTGAAGCACAGAGATTTTTTTGTGTCCAAAACTTCCATTTTTATTGTAGCTTTGTGTTACGACCCAGGCCGTCTAGGTGGCCAGGGGTGACAAAGAGGAGACATGTTCTCGTGTTAAAAGAATTATATCATGATTTACAGAACTCAAAATAAACCAAATTCAAACAAACTAAACCGGCGGGTAAACAGAATTATCAAAGGTCTCATAACCAAAATAGCAAACCTAACCAAACGCTGAGGTGATGTCTTAGTCTGTCTCCCGCAGACTCACACAAAAGACATCACATAACGGTCACACGAATGAATAGTTGTCTGAATCACATCTTAAACGGTTATCCGAATGAATACTGAAGTGTTTGCTTAACTTAACATGAGACCAAACTGAAGAAATCACAGAAAAATAACCACCGCCTGGGAGACAACAGACTAGCGAGTGCTCTCTCTGGTCTGCCGTAGGGATGGGAAAAATGAAGCGAAGCTTCGAGGCTTGTATCGAACCAGAAGGGGGCGTGTCCATGAAGCCCCGCTCCGAGGCTTGCTTCATTTCGCCGAAAACCACGTGACTGATGACAAACGAAGCTTCGTTTTGTCTGAATCACGTGACTGGTTCGTTTTCTGTGTCACTTTCAAAATAAAAGCTGCCGAACCTCACGGTGATTTGTGGGTTGTTTTGTTTGGTTCATGTGTCTATCAGAGTTTCAATTTATTGAGCTTGTGGAAAAAAACAGCTGTCATCTTGATTTGCATTCCAAAAATAAGTGTAAGATGTGGATCACTAACACACCACCCAATGTAATTTGTGTAAGTCCACACTTTTGAAAACAAAATTATTTCCTTGACTGAAACAGCAGCTTCATGTTATGTGAACATATGCATAAACCACAATACAGGTTTGACAACACGTTTGTTATGATGGCTGTCATGTTTCACTCCCAGCTCCAGAGACTGCGGAGCTTGCTGTGGAGTGTCAAACTGAAGCAATGTGTTCTTATATATGCAGTCTTTGGTTACGGAGCTAGGAGCTGCTGGAGCGCGATTCGAACCTCTCGGGTCACGTGACACATGACGCATGCTTTCCGAACTGCGTGACACTTTGCGGACACTTTCCGGGGTGCATCAAAGCTGCATGAAAGCGCGATGGCACAGTTGCTGGGTGTTGGTGTGTTTTGGTCGGAGTGGATTATTGAGAGTTGTTCATTTGAGAGTTCTTCATGGCAAGTGTTCCTGGCACAAGCAAGAGGAACGCTTCTGATGTTTTTGTGATGTGAAAAGATTTTATTGACGGAGTTCATCCACATTTTCAGGTTGAAACCATTTTAAAAACCATAAACTATATCTACTTCTTATTCCCGCTGGCTTCCCGAATTATTATTCACTGAAAATTAAGTTAATTCACGGCACGGGGAATCCCTCGCGCTCACGGAAGACCCCCCTCCCCCCTCCTCACAGAGACCGGAGAGACGCTTCGCTCCAGAAGCTCCTCCCACTCTCATGTATTTTTAAACCCACAACTAGACGGGATCTCCAGACGGAGCTCTGAATCCCTCAGTCAGTGCTCCTCCTCAACGTCAACACACCACACTCCCCTCCACTGATCAGTGAAGTAGGAGGTGGATTTAATGCGACATGACCATTTAGACTGCAGTCGCTTTCAAAAACATAAGATATGTATCAGAGTAAATAGCCTACCACAAATGAAAGTGACCTGGGTCGGATTAGAAAAAATATCTGTGCTGTTCAGAGTGTTCAAACTCATGAGAAATCAGATTTGATGCACTTTTGCCTGCAGTGACATCCTCAGACACAATGTGTGAAGCATTTTATTTCGTTGTAATATGACCGAGAACCACTGGATGGCGCCACAGCTAATGTGTTCGAGGCCTCGAATCATGTATCGGCACATTAGAGAATGCTTCGAAGCGCTTGATGAGGCTTCATTGGCACATCACTAGTCTGCCGCTCCCAGAATCTGAGGTGTGGCTGAGCTTTAAAGCAGAGTCAGGGCTGATTGGAAGTTGGGACAGCTGACACACTCAAAAGTGGAGGCAATTAGTGGGAGTGGAGCCAGGTGCTGCAGGTGCTCTCTTCACACTCTCAGGAAGGGAGAAAATAGAGGAAAGTTTAATACAACACAAACAGCCAAGGGCTGTAACACTTCCCCCCTTAAAAAGAAATCAAAGATGCAATCTTTAATTTCAACAACAACCCCCCCCCCTCCCAACATTCTAAAAATCATAAACTGTCCAAAAACCATACATACCGCTCATTCTAATGTCCGAGGTGGGACGATGTGAAGCGGGGGAGATGACAAGCAGCCCGTCGAAGACCAGGACCCATCCAGAAGTCCAGCGTCAATAGACCATAAAGTCCAAGTAGAGTTTCTCACCAGGTCCAAATGCCCATTTCACAGAGCGACAGCTTGAAGCCGTCCTGATGCTCAGTTCCAAATCTACATGCTGCCATCTAGGGAACTCGACCAGTCCCAAACACACAAGGCAGATCATGATGTGGGAACAGGGCTAAAAACTGACCTCCATCCAGTGGGGTAATGATGACTCCCACGACAAGTATCTAGATCAGGGACACACACACACACACCGAGGGGAGGAGACGGACGAAGACCAAGTCTGATGTCATCCATCGACATCCGATGTCCAAGCGGGGTACTCACATCCGCAGTCGAACATTTCAAGGAGATTCCATCTTCCATTTCCAAAGTTTCCTTTAGTGTCTTCAAAACGTCCTCTTCAGCTGATGTCACCTCCCTCTCTTCACATCCACAAACACCAAGGGACACCAGGATGAAGCGCTGCATACAAAACAAGATTAAAGTAAACAAAAACATCAAACCCAAGCTTTGGGATCAAAAATCCTGGATGAGCCCTCATCTGTTACGACCCAGGCCGTCTAGGTGGCCAGGGGTAACAAAGAGGAGACATGTTCTGGTGTTAAAAGAATGATATGATGTTTTATTTACAGAACTCATAATGAACCAAATTCAAACAAACTAAACTGGTGAGTAAACAGAATTAACAAAGGTCTCATAACCAAAATAGCAAACCTAACCAAACGCTGAGGTGATGTCTTATGCTGCGTTCACACCGGCCATAAAGTATGCGTCGCCAGTGTCAAGTTTCAATGTTAAGTCTATGGTAAGGCACGTCAGAGCTGCGTCAAAGTCCTTGCGTCGCTTTGTGAGTGTTGGGCGCGTCAAAGCTTGATACTTTTCACGCAAGCGTCAAAGCTTGCAACGCTTGCAACGCAAACATCAAGCAAGTTCAGCTAGCTGAACTTTCTGCGTCGCTTTACAAGCGTCAACCAATCAGAGCGCCAGTTGATACGTCACAGCAGAGCGAGGGAAGAAGACAAATTCATTCAGCAATGGAGGAGAAACTTATCATCGCCGTTTGCAACTATCGGGAACTGTATGACCCGTCTTGCTACGCTTACCGAGATCGGAATAGAAAGGACCTTGCTTGGAGGAAGATTGCTAGAGAACTCGGTGTGTCGGGTGAGTGTTTTTTCAACGTCTATGCCTACATTGTCTCGATAGGATCCGCCATTGTTACAAACATCTGGCAACAGAGAGCCGCGCACGCGCTCTTTCCTCCCTTCCCCTCCCCGTGGGGCCGACGCAACCATCAAAGCAAGCTGCGCCAACGCAAACTGCGTCAACGCAAGCTGCGTCAATGTCAAAAATATATAGGCATCAAAAACGGCATGAAGTATGCGTTGTTTGACGCATACGTCAAGGCCGGTGTGAACGCACCATTAGTCTGTCTCTCGCAGACTCACACAAAAGACATCACATAATGGTCACACGAATGAATAGTTGTTTGTAGTGATGTTACCTGTGACATGCAGGATTCGAAGCTTGTATCACCAAAACGAACCACCGCAGAGCAAAGCACTGTGTCGGAGTTTGATTTGTTTGCTGAAACTCACGTGACCAATGACGGACGAGGCTTCGTTCCACCCTCCCACCCACGTGACCGCTTCACACAACGTTTCAATTATTTAAAGCTTCCCAAACAGGGAGGCGCTGTTTTGGGTGTTTGTGGTGAGTGACGGTGAGACCTGAGACTGACGGTTTGGGATTCTTCCAGTATTCCCTGATAAAACATTGAGTTGCAAAAAACGTATCCTGTTGCAAAGAGGGGGCGTTCTGAGATGTGGGAATTTTTCAAATGAATCTCTCCAAATAAGTTTTGAAAATTTACATGGCTGGGCAACACATTAGTGAGCTATATTAGTGAGGACACAATCTTGCTCAACTATACATTGTGATTATTGAAATATATGAAGATATTTGTGAAACACTCCTTTATTGATATCCCTCCATGAATAATGAACTCAAATATTTACACCAAGAACAGTGATTTTATTATATTTAATGTAATGTTAAAATGCAAAATACAGCAGATGTCCTCAGAGTTCTGAAGCATCGAGCCTTGAACCTTTTTTCAATACAATTGGATTGAAAAGCTTCGTTGGTTCAAAAGGCTTCACATCACCATCACTAGTTGTCTGAATCACATCTTAAACGGTTATCCGAATGAATACTGAAGTGTTTGCTTAACTTAACATGAGACCAAACTGAAGAAATCACAGAAAAATAACCACCGCCTGGGAGACAACAGACTAGCGAGTGCTCTCTCTGGTCTGCCGCTCCCAGAATCTGAGGTGTGGCTGAGCTTTAAAGCAGAGTCAGGGCTGATTGGAAATTGGGACAGCTGGCACACTCAAAAGTGGAGGCAATTAGTGGGAGTGGAGCCAGGTGCTGCGGCTGCTCTCTTCACACTCTCAGGAAGGGAGAAAATAGAGGAAAGTTTAAAATACAACACAAAACAGCCAAGGGCTGTAACACTTTGCCTCCCTACAGCTACTGCAATGATTATTATAAAAATTATGGAACAAATATCAACATTAAAGCTCTCATGCACTTTGTAGTAAAGACCACCTAATGCCTGAAAGGTCACCAGACATGCAGTGTCCAGCAGTGTGCTGCTGCATACCAAAACAATGGCCTTGTTTATCGTCTCTACACACTTGCCATCTGGGTATTCGTCATAACAAGCTGCCTTCCTGCCTCTGTTTACCCGTGTCTGCAGAGCTCAAGGTCGTCCAAATGGATGGAACTCTTACCGCTTAGCTTTAATAAAAGAATCTTATTTTGTCTCATAAAATGATTTATTTCACTTTACTGGTTAAGTTACAATCATATTCTGTTCTATCTACAAGGAATGTTTTATCTAAAGTGATTTTATTGTCCTGACTGCTTTACAGTAATGAATGAATCAACATCTTGATTATTCTTATATCAGATCGTAAATACCACAAATAAGTCTACTTGGTGAATTTAATAATGGTTTATTATCAGTATATTCACAAATTAATATTACTATATTAATAAATGAATGTTTAACCTATTTACTTAACAGATTAATGAATAAGTCTTTTCTAAGTGTCTAAGGCAGGGGTCGGGAACATGCGGCTCTGGAGCCGCATGCGGCTCTTTTAGCGACCCCTAGTGGCTCCCTGGAACTTCTTCACAAATGTCCCCACAAGAGTATGAAAATGGATGGGGGATATATTTTTTGTTTTAATATGGTTTCTGTAGGAGGACAAACATTCTTAACGTTTTCCAATGCTGTAAAAATGCACATAATAAATATTAAATTTTAACATTTCTGTCAACGAAAATTTGCGTCATAGCCTGCGACACACGTTTCAGTGCGGCGCTCATATGGCGGCGCAGTGCCAGGCAGATGGATGTAAACAAACCAGCGGGTGTGTCAGGGCCCAAAGGGAAAAAGAGAAAGATAGCTGATGAGAACAGAGGATTCAAGGAAGAATGGACCCAATTATTTGCTTTCATTGTCAACGCGGAAGGATTACCTGGAAAAACTTCAACTTTTCACCGCTGTCGCTCAGACAAGGACCAATCAGCGGAGGTTTCATTGACTGACCAATGAGGGGACAGGATGCTTCTCAGTACATCTCCGGGTAAACATGGAGGAAAAGTTAATATTTGCCGTGTCTGATGTCCCAGAGCTTTACAAGACTTCACTTAACTCCAGCAAAACCTTGTGAGACTTCATATCTACCGCTGTTTCAACTCTGAACTGCTTTATTAACCCAAAATTCCCTCTAATCTGACGGCCAATCAAAACAACGGAAGACGTGCTATTCACCCTGCTGGAACAGAGGCGCCGCTGGCTTTTGCCGCATGTCGCCTCCCGTGTGTCAGGTTATAAAAGTAGATTTAAGAAGTGGATTACATCTCCAAACTCCACTACTGCTGCAGGTTTTGTTGCAACCTGAGAGATAAAAGCGGGGAAAACTGTTCACGGATGGTGATTACATGAAGGATTCATTCATCAAAATATCAGAGCACCTATTTCAGACTTCAAAAACAAAACCGAGATAATCCAGAAAGTTAAAGACGTTCCTCTCTCCACAAAGACAAGGACCATTAAAACGACAGGAGACATCACCAATCAGCAAATCAAAGACATTAATTCAGCTCCAGCGTCCTCAACTACCTGTGATGAGTCGTGTGATGTGATCGATATCAAGCAGCGCTGTTATGCAGGTATGTGAGCTGTGATGGGCTCAAGAAGAAATGATCAAATTAATCCCACTGATTAATATTGTAATGGAAGTTAAAACGTAAAGCACCAAATATCTACAGCAGAGTCACGTGGTGTGTCATTCTCTCCAGGATGCTGCAGGAAAATAAACATTTAATCATGAATGCTCATTATGTATTTGTAGCCTACTTAGTCATTTTGATAATAGGCTAATATAACTATATACACTTACAACCTGTGTTGCCTTCATATAAGGCTTATATAAGGCTTTTCATTTTTTGCGGCTCCAGACAGATTTGTGTTTTGTTTTTTTGGTCCAATATGGCTCTTTTAACATTTTGGGTTGCCGACCCCTGGTCTAAGGAACAGTGAAGTCTGAGGACTTTTTGGTAAATTCCCATTTACACTTGTCAGATTCTGATTTGCCAAAATTTATAAACAACTAACATTAAAAGTGGTGGCACTTCCTCTGCAAAGCAGTTAATGCCAAAGCTCGAAGCTTACAGGAGTTCATGCCACACGCACAGCTTACAGCAGTTCCTGCAAAAGCTTACAGCTCATGCTAAATTATCAGCCTAGGGGAAGTCAATCCAGACTTTCCAGTGGAATAATTTAGCGGCATAAAGAACCATCTCTTTTGAATCAAGCAATTCTTATCTGCTCAACCTGCATCTAACTCATCAGCCGTGAAATGTCCGCCTGCCGCCCGGGAGGTGATCTCTGACCAGCTGAAGCAGGGTCAAAGGAGGACGGCCTGTGACACCCAGAAGTAAAACTCACCAAGAAGGAAACTTCAAACACAGCCGGATTGCCAAGAAACCTCCATACACCCGGGTACCGTATCTCTGCACTGGCGTTGGATGGTTATCATTAATTTGATAATTTGTTAAGCCTAAGTAAACAAACAGCCAGCTTATTTTGATAACCCAGACATCACATTTCTTTAGATTCTTAATGAGGCTTTTTAATAACATTTAATATCATGTTTCATCATTGTTCATTCAGCAGTTGATTCATGTTTCATCATTAGTAGTAGAAATATAGTAATAAATTGAATTTTATAAACTATATTTTCGCCTCTGTCTCAAATTATTATAGTGTTGTTTCCCTTCATACCCAAAGTACCTATTTTCATCATCAATCAAATATTAAAGGTTCAATAATAGTAATAATTCATATGTATATGGAATATCACCAATTGTTGAATACCTTTATATTTTATTGAGGATTCATTCAAAGTAACCACCTACAACAGGTTACGACTTGTCACCGTCTGTGGTGGTGAGCTCTGATGCTGATGTCTCAGTCTCCTTGTTGCAGGTGGGCGTGCCCGAGAGCGGTTCAGCTGTGCCTGATCTCCCATCAACGGTCAGGGGTATAAAGGAAGCAGTGAGACGACTTCACTTTGCTGGATGATTACTCACATTGGGTAGCTCTAGCTGACTCTTGTGCCTTTAAACACAAGACTCTTGTGCTTCACTTGTGGTCTCTCTAGACTCCTGAAGATTAATTCTCCTGTGCTCCTACAGATCCTTTGTGATCAACCCTCTCAGCTACTCAGCTACCCATAACTCTCTGGATTTCCGCTCACCTGCACCACGCCTCACTGCACGCTCCCTGATCGAACCTGTACTGATGTGGGCTCTTCAATAAAGTCTTTTGATGTCAGAGTCTGCCTCAGAGAGCTTTTCTTCAGAGCACATTCATCGGCTGATTTGAAGGTGACAACCCCTGGCTGAATTCACTACAGGCGAGTCAACCAAGTTAAACACAAATATTAAGAAAATAATTATAAGCTGAAAAATAATGCCATTCTGACATCAGATATCCAGCAAGACATTTAAGTAAAAGACATTTGTAGTCATAAATAAAGATAAAATTGCATTTTATGGCCACATTGTTTTCTTTAACACATGCACTTTGTTTGCTTCATTCTAATAACACATAATCTATTATTTTATTAAAAATGAGGCCAAGATTTCCTCTTTAGTTTTGTACTAAACACCCACAGACAACATCAAAAACAGACTTTTACTATAAGCCACCACGATAAGCTTTTATCACTGCCGCAGTGAGCAGCAGTCTGACATAATACTCACACAAATAACAACCAGCAGCATCATACTCAACACAATTCAACATGCATGCACACACTGCAGCTACAGCTGAGGAACTAAAAAAGGCCTCTGTGAACTACTTTGCTTTGTTCGGTTTTCATGAGTGGAAATTTAAAGCCACAACCAGACCAGGTTCTGAAACTGATGGTCTGTGTTGGCAAAGGTCAGGACAGTCAAATATGCAATTGAAAGTGTTTTTGACCTAATAGTAGTGCAACATGTAATCTAGACTTCAGACACTTTTGATGTCTCATGGTGTGAGTTTTCCATCAAAACTTTCAGAATGAGTGATTTGACCATTCAGGGAAAAGCTGTTTCCCTTTTGTGTAAACTCTCCTTTTTGCTTGAGTTTGTGGTTCTTTTAAATGTTTTTCTGAGTTCTTCAGCTGCCCAGTGCTGCATTATGCTTAGCAGGGATCTTCATCTCAAACAAAGAAATATATGCAAAATGCCAAACTCTTTTCACCATGAAAAGAAACTAATTAATAAACATTACTTGGTTTTTAAAACCTCAAATATTACGTAAAACCTTTGCTGAGCAGTTGCAACACAGTGACATTGAAGTTTTGTTGCTCATGTGGTCAGGCTGACAGGAAACCCACCGAGAAAAACAGACCCATGCTCACTGACTGATGTTGGAGAAATGTGGGCTGTAAATTCATCTCTGGACAACAGAAAACTCAGCACAAGATTAGTTTTGTTCTAACTGTAAAACAGTCTTTGATTATTTAAGCTTCCAAAAAAAGACACATTATTTTGTACTTCCACAAGAAGAGTTGTACATTAAAAGACGTTTTGCACAGGAAATATATTTAACACAAATGTAAAGTCCAATCATTTAGTCTGAATTAAAACATTATATAAATTGTATTATATATACATTATATATAAATATTACATCTAGACAGTCTTAAACCTTTTTTTTTCATGACTTGAGTGCAACTTGAGTCCAAGTCTCTAACTGAAGTCCCAATCTCTAACTCTTGCAAAATCAGGCTAAAAAAGAAATGGGTTCAGAAGAGGAATCCAGAATTCCCTCTATGCTCAGTGACATTTTTCCACTCCTTCTGGGAAATCCCTAGGCGTTGCAGGCAAGGGAGGACATATTATTCTTCCACCAAGTATCCTCAAGGGTCAATACTGGGCCCAACTTATTCAAAATTTATATTAATAACATTATTCATGCTGTTAACAGTTATCATATATGCAGATGACACCATTTTATATTCATGCAATTCTTTTTTGAATGCAGCCTTGTCCTCTTTACAGCACAACTATAATTGTCTTCAACCTTCATCTTCATTTAATAATAATAATAATAATAATAATACATTTTATTTAAAAGCGCCTTTCAAGTCACCCAAGGACACTGTACATGATAAAAATAGAGCAAGATAAACACAAGTGTAACCAGGTGAAATATGTTGTCTCTGAGCGTCCACCAGAGGGCGCTGTGAGCAAAGACGGTAGCGCCAAATGAGCAGATGCGAGCTGACGGAAATAGGAAGAAGGAGCGATAGGTTGTCCAGTGATTCGTGCAGGCGGCTAACAATTCTCCTGTTGTTGGAAAGAGGTTTTCAGTAAGAACTTGAGGCAGAGAGGACCTGTGGAGCTTGTTTCTTCATTTTGAGTTTTGCTGCTTGGAGTGAGTAGCCAGCTGCAGCCAGTAATTTTGAGTTGTAAACGGATCGTTTACCCAAAACGTGTCTGCTTCAGTTGTTTGTTGCACTCAGGTTCAGATAAGTTCTGGTGCTCTAGTAACGAGTTTTGGTTTTTTTGTGTATTCCAGCACGCCTGGTGGAAAGATTTCTATTATTATTATTATTATCCTGTTGAAATCCACACTACTGTACAGACTCCAAATTTATTTAACACTGCTCTTTTCTGTAAGAGTACTCAAGAAATAAAACCCATTATTAGTTTTGTATCTGGTCTGACCTTGTGTTTACCAGGCTACACAAGTAAAACAAAGTTCATGATCTTCAACCGTAACTTACCGCAATCAACTTGCCACTCTAGTATTGTTTCCCTGGATGGTAAAGAACTACAACTTGTCAGTTTTTATAAGTATTTGGGTATCTAGCTTGACAGCACACTTTCATTTGACATTCATGTTAATGCATTAGTTTCTAAAGTCAAGTCAAGAATTGGGTCTCTATACTGCAACAGGTCATCCTTTACTCATTCTGCAAAGCAAACCTTGGTCAAAATGACAATCCTTCCCATCTTAGATTACGGTGACATCATTTATAGGACTGCGTCAAAAAAACTTGATGTCATTTATCACTCAGCAATCCGTTTTGTCACTGGTGCCCCTTTCACTACTCATCATTGTGATCTGTACTCACTTGTTAACTGGCCATCACTCCATTCCTGCAGGTTGTTACATTGGTATCAATTTATATACAAAACAATCATCTGAAGAACCCCGTCATATCTTCGCTCATTACTCATCACGTCCAACAACCAGCGCAATTTAAGTTCCAGTAACTTAATTTCTATGGATATTCCTAAAGCTCGCACCTGCTTTGGCCGCTCCTCATTCCAGTTTGATGCTTCAATCGACTGGAATGAGCTGCAACAATCACTAAGCTCACTACCTACGTTCCATTATCTACCTGCAAAAACTCATTATAATCAGTAGTTTCTGATCAGTGTGCCTGCTACTGAGTGCTTAAAGATCGTTTTAAGTCTGTTTTGATTGCGTGCACATATTGTATACGAGAGCAGTCTTTATGTCTGTTTTTATCTTATTTGATTTAATCTTATCTGTCTGTTGTTCTTTGATGCAAAGCTACTTATGTCTCTGTTGCTGCTGCCTCTTGGCCAGATTGTTGTTGTAAATGAGAATGGGTTCTCAATCAACTTATCTGGTTAAAAAAAAGGCTAAATAAAATACATAAAAATAAAATAAAGTTTTGGGTTTGACCCAGGTCTCCTCCTTGTGGGTATGCCTGTAAAACATCTTGCTGACTTCTTTGGGTCCTTTAGGCGAATTGGGGCTCCAGAGGGCTGATAGATACCGGCAGTCCAAGCAGAATGTGGCTCGGGTGGTGACGGAGGCAAAATCCTGGGCGTGGGAAAAGATTGGTTAGACCAAGGAGCAAGACTTCCCTATGGCTTTGAGGAGATTCTGGCCCACCATTCGACATCTTAGAAGGGGAAAGCGGTGCACTATACCAACACTTTTTATAGTGGGGATGGTGTGCTGCTGACCTTGGTAAATGGCCTGTATTTGATATAGCACCTTCCAGAGTCCTAGAACCCTCCAAGGTGCTTGACAACACAACCAGTCTTGTGATGATGGGCTACATCATAGCTACAGCTGCACACTGACGGAGGCAAGGCAGTGAGGAAGCGCAGTCTGGGGACTTTGGGTAGGGCTCTCCAATCTCTGGTGCTGAGGCCACTGAGGTGGTCAAAAAGCTCCTCAGTGGCAGGGTCCCAGGGGTGGATGAGATCCTCCCGGATTTTCTCAAGGCTCTGGATGTTGTGGGGCTGTGTTGGTTGACACAGCTCTGCAATATTGTGAGGACATCGGGGCCATTCCACTGGATGGGCAGACCTGGGTGGTGGTCGCCCTACTTAAAAGGGGGGCCACAGGGTGTGTTCCAACTACAGGGGGATCACACTCCTGAGCCTCCCTGATAAGGTCTATTCAGGGGTTCTGTTAACTCCTAAGCATCCAGAATGATAATGAAGCGCGCATGTGGGAATCACCCGCTGGCTGATTCTATCTGCTAATCGGAGGCTCCCCCTAATGGTAGGCGTGAATTTGAGCCGACCAATCAGTCGGCAGTGGGTGTCCGGTTCTGCGCCAGAAATTTCTTCATAAACAAAGAGACCAAAAGGCAGATCCAGGACACGATGGAGGGACTATGTTTCTCAGCTGCCCAGGCAATGCCTTAGGATTCCCCTGAAGGAGCTGGCCCAAGTAGCTGGGGAGAAGGAAGTCTGGGCCTCTCTGATTAGGCTGATGCCCCTGCAAACCAGTGATGGATGGATGGATGCTCTACCCCAAGCTTGTCACATTTGGCCCATTTCCATATTTGTCCTCTAAGGGAATGAGATCCAGGAAACTCATTCATTCCACCACATGTTCCAACATCCTTCTGTCTGTCACACTGTAGTTGCTGTATTCATGAACTTATGCTGGTCAGGACACTCTCAATAAAGTCTCAGTAAAAGGTGGTGAGAATGAAAAGCAGGGATTCTTGGATGCTTCACTCTCCTAAGGAAGAAAGTTATTTGCTGAGTTTTACTGGTGACAACTTTGAAGTTTGAGAGGGTATGACAGACTCTCATCAATGCAAACTGTCCAAATAATAGTGTGGTTTTGTCTGACATGCGGGGGGGGGGGGGGGGGGGGGGGGGGGGGGGGGGGGGGTTGTTGATATTAAGGGACAAATGGTTAAATGTAACAATATTCGTGTATGTAGGGAAGCAGACAAAACTGAACATATCTGGTTCACTCTAGAGCCTCTAAACTAGAAGTTGTAATTTGTTCCTTTCTTTTCTTTTTCCTCTCGCTGACTTATCAGTCTCTCAGAAACAACTTTGAAAACATACTTTACTTTGCACCCTCCAATAAAAAAAAGACAAAAAGAACAGCAAAACCACAGATTCAAATGTTCCATTCAACCAGCCAGTCATAAACTAGTTCATGCTGTATAATGGAAAAGGTTTGTCACAACATCCTCTAATCAGACCTGCAAAACTATCTTTAAGCTAACTGCATTGCTCATGGATGGACCACACGTTACTCTGGTTATTCTCTTCTTGGGTAATCTTTATTTTTAATATTTAAATATTCTGCAGAAGTTTTATTTTAAATTGTACTTGTCACATGCTCAAATACTTGTTTCTATTTTCCAGAAGTTCTTTCCTGCAGCCATAAGTGCATTTCTTCATCAGTGTTGGAGATGACAGTCAGGCCTGGAGACGACTGCAAATTAGATCTAGGAGTTTACATCGTTTGGTACAGGAACTGTTCCCATGAGAACCAAACAGAACTTCCTCTAAAATTCAACACTGAATACCAGCAGAAAGATAGATTTTCTTGTTATGAATTCCAAAAGAACTTTTCTTCTGATTCCTACAACCTGGTGATCAGGAACACCACAAGTTCTGATGAGGGCCTCTTACTGTGGAACCGAAGAGCCCATTTTCAGTCCCAAAGGAATTTACAAATACAGCATCTGTCAGGGCTCATAGACAGTAAGTACTTTAATCTGAACATACTATTTTATTAAGTTATAAAAAATGTTGATTATTTATCAAAGCAATTAAAACAATGTTTTTTATGTTTAAGGGCAACAATGTAAATGTTTATATTCTGTAAAAAAAAAAATCACATTTCCTGAGTGATTAAAAAATAAATAACTAATGTTCCAGACTACTGGGTTGGTGGTGTGAGACCCTTCTAGTAATGTGCAGAATTTCAGCAAATGATTTCTTATGCATTCATAAATTATATATATTTTGCTGATTTGCACATAATGATTACTTTCTGAAAGTTCCATTAAAATTCTACCTGTGGATTTTGACATCTGGTTACATTATAGTCATTTTTTACTTGCTGTGGTTGCTCTCCTGAATCAGGATGACTCCAAAAGTTTTCCAATTTTACTTTTTCACAGTTTTATTAAAAGTAATCCAGTGGTTAAAGGGATATCTTTGTTAACACTGCAGACAAACAATGGAACTAATTGTACAAAGTAAAGAAGCTGCTTTGTTAAGAAAGGAAAATCATCTTCATAAAGTTAGATATACAAATTATCAGTTATATGCTGATGCTGTAAATTTTTAAATTGATTCTGACTCCAATTGCTTTACAGGACAAATATATTTTTTATGTATTTATTAATAAAGAATGACAAACTATCTTTATTTTTAATGAAATGTGCTTAGGGTTAGGACGGAGGTTGCAAAGAATGTAAGCTAAATATTTCTTGAAATGTTTTATAAGTGCACCACATTATTTTTTACAATTTTCACAAATAGTTTACAACTTTGTGTTTGATCCAGAATCCAGAGAGCCTGACCCAGACGTTAAACAGACTCCAGAGGACTGTAGATTGTTTATTTACAGAGATTATTTACCGAGTAAAATGAGCATCAAAGAGACCAAAGAAAAAGAGGGTGACTCAGGTTTCAGACTTCAGCCTGTATTCTGCTGTCAGTACAGCTCACATGTAGGAGCTTCAGATTTATCTTATTTTGAGCTGCCTTAAACTGCATTTATTTCTATGCTCAGGTTAATAATATAAGGTCTACATTGCAAAAAGTGGTTTCTAAGAAAGTAAAAAAGCCTAAATGTTAAGTTTTTTTTATCTTAGTTTTAGTCTAAAAAGAAAATAAATTATTCTCTAGAAAAATAGTGTTACTTAAAATAAGGTAAAAATTCTTAAATATAATCCAAATGTTCTTGTTTTGAGTAAAACATCTGCCATTGGGGTTAGCAAAAGTTGCTTGGCTAGAAATCCTAAAACTAGCTAATAAACCTAAAATTAGATTATTTTTGCTCATCTTAAGATTTCTAGAGAAAATGTCTAACAATGAGGATTTTTAAAAATTATTTCTTATAAATCATTTTTTGCAGTGTATTTATGAGCAGTAAAAAGTTGTAAAAAATTCACAGTAAGATTATTTGTGCATTTATTTAATTAAAAAGGTTTGGAAACCACTGACCTAAGGCAAGTGATTACAAATGTATAATGAATTATTTGTGCATTTTTCTTTACTTGTTTTTGTTTACAATAAAAATGTCAAATGTCTTGATTTTTTCCATCACTTGCAGAACATTTTACAAAGTTTAACGCTTTAAGGTTTTTTCTGTTGTTGTTATGTTTGTCATGAACCAGACATGTAACAGTAGTGAAAAGGTTCGAACAACAAGTGTCATGTGCCAGTGGCGTAGCAAGTTTGAGCTGGGCCCCGGTGCAAGTGTTGTAGTGATCAGCAAGTCGCTGTGCATGCTCATACAGGGCATCATCAGTGGCGCTGTTCAGTTCTGAGGGGTGGAGAGACTTGAAAAGTTCGCTGGTTTCACGCAGAGAAACAAATCTCTGCTGAAGCTCATTGATTATAATGTCCAAACTGGCATTAAAGACATTGACCCTAAAGAGGCTCTCAGCCTCTCATCCTCGCACAGCTCATCATACTGCCATTTTGTTCGCCTTGCTCGAACTTGTGTGAACTCACAACACACTCCCCACTTTTGAGCAACAACCTGAGCACTCCTCTTTGCAGTGGTAAAGTCACTTCTGTATGCTGTTAGTTCCTGGACAGTATTTTGTATGAGACATACAGCCTTTTGAATGTCAGCATTTTTGCATTGCAGCATTTGGGACACTGCATTGATGTTTTCAAGTACTTTGCTTTGTTGGACAATGAGCATGATGAAATTGAATTTTTCCACATTGACCTTTAAGGCTGCGGCCTCCTCCCACACATCCTTTTTTTCATCCACCAAGGCAATTTTGGTTAGGGTTTTCAAAACATGCACGTATCGATACCTCAGAGCAGAGAGAGCGTCATATCTTGAGGACCATCGTGTGGGACAAAGGCGCTTCAGGGTAACGTCAGAGTCAGACAGAAGTGACCACCTTTTAATACTCTGGCTGAAAAATAGATAAAGGGCCTCAACTGTGTTGTAGAAGTTTCTCAGTTCTGTGATGTGCTTAACTGAGTCATTTAATGCCAAATGTAGGTTATGTGCAGCACAATGCACATATTTGGCAAGTGGCTCTATCTCCTTTATACGAGCTTGAACCCCTGAATAGACACCACTCATATTAGCTGCATCATCGTATCCTTGTCCTCTACACTTTGCAAGGTCAAATCCGTTTCTTGCAATGTTGCCAAGGATTTTGTTTTTCAGTTTAGCTAAACTAGATTTCGGTAATCATAAGCGTCACGTGATGACATTTATTATTCCAATTAAACTGATTGGATAAACAGATTTCCCAGCAGGCTTTGTTATTTAGTAAATGTTGAAAATAACATAAATTAATTCATTTTACCCACAGTAAAAGTTATATTATCATTACAGAAATAAGAAATGCATATATTGAAGAAGAACAGTAAAGGATTACATTTATTGTTAGCAGGTTGATGGCACCATGACTGAAACGTGGAGCTGGGCGGTATAAATGTTGAGCATAAGTCCTTGTCAATAGAGAGACTTCTTGACTTTGCTCAGAACTCTCAGATATTTATTAGTTACCATTGGTGAAACCCGCGCTGAAAATTTTCCATAATAATTTAGGAAATTTTATTATTGATAAACATTGCAGATGGACGGAGGGGCCCAGAGAGGGCCCGGTGCATTGCACCGGCTGCCCCGGCACACCCTACGCCAGTGTCATGTGCAGTAGTAAGTGGTGGTGGGCCCAAACGGCTGTTTATTTAAGTATACCTGCATTAGCTGATATTGCTTTTGTACTTGACATGTATGTTACTAGTTATGATGTAGAGTGAAACTAGAAGACAGTTGTGATATTGAAATTGAATTACCATAACAGAGGTCAGATGCAGAGTACCAAGACGTTGTTATTGTGTTGCAGCCATCACTCTGACTGTGGAGGGGTTGAAGCTGTTTTAAAAGCGAGTGGGATCTTGCTGTCAGTCCTGCTGCATCACAGACGGTACCCTGACTGCTTGTTTCTGAGGAGAACATGACCTGGATGTAGGCAGTCTGTGGCATGCTGTGTAAATGGTGTCTATAGATGGAACAGCCATCCCTGTAATCACTTCTGCACTTTTAAGGGCAGCAGTAGCGCAAGAGGTAGAGCGGGTTAACTATTGATCAGAGGATTGTGAGATCGATCACAGTTCTTGCCATGGTACTCTGCTGTTGTGTCCTTGGGCAAGACTCTACAGCAGGGTGTTTTGTCCTATCCACCCCTGTTTAAATACCATTCTCTAATTTTGGCCAAATTGCGAGTGACCACTCTCTTGGGTCAAAAGCAAGTTCACACAGGAATGGTCTCAGGATGCTTTCTGTTGGCAGGACACTGGACTGATAGGAAAATTTACATTTTTATCTCTAGACAATCATTTTTCCAGATTTGCTGATCATCATAAGAAAAATGGCTCTGCCTCAGATCTCTGCGGTAGATTTTACTGTTTAAGTATTTTTATATTTTTATTTTTTTCACTTTGGGCATGATAAGTGTAAGAAGCTGCTTTATAAATAAATGATGATGATGATGATGTTGCAGAATAGCATCTCCACACATAAGGAAGGCATCTATGAATAGCTAACAGCTGTGATTCCACATCGTTTTGCACCAAAAAATCACTGTTATCAGAACGGTCAGGTTAAAGCCATACTATGCAACTTTTTCATATTTTTAAATCATTTTCTTGAGCCAGTATGTGCTATAAAGACCCTTTACGGGGTTCATGAAATGTCACTCAGACTCACCGCTCTCGGTGGCCAGAATACTGCACTTGCAAATTCAGAGTGCCGGTCCAGTTCCTGTTGGACTCAGTAAAGTGGAGCTGACATGGCTGGTGCTGCAGTCTGCTTCCAGCATGTTTCCTGCATGTTTTAGATCATGAACACAGCTGATTGGTTTGATTTAGTGATGAACCGCTCCTGTAGACACTAATGAAGGCTGAGGAGACGTTTCAGCAGTTAGATTAAGGTGTTAAAAAGACGAATGCACAGCGAGGAGATAAGTTTCACTTTTGGTTTCACTAACGGACACCAGGGGGTGCTAACAGCAATCCAAAACTGCTTCGTATCCCTTTAATCTGAAACACAGATATATTAGGCTCCCCTTATGTTTCTAATAAAGTTTATAGATGCTTTATTAATGAATCGGTCACACTTTATAAATCATTAATAAGTGTTTATTACGCATTATTTAATGTTGAGACAGATAAACATATTTGGCTCCCTATTTTGCAAAAAATTGATCAGTTTCAGATGGTTTGTTGCTAAATGAAATAGCCAATTGTAGGAGAGCCCTTCCAGCCAATCAGAGGTGAGAATGGGGGATCTTCCTTGGCCATCCTATGATTCCAAATCACAACTCCGGGGCAGCTAGCCCATGCGAGGCTGTAGTAGTGCTGGTCACCTGTGGAGCTCTAATATGAACGGTTAAAATACAAGCAGAGCCTCAGACCACTTCGATTGGAGCCAGGCGCCTTGGCCACTTACATGAGGTCATGCTCCGCCATGGTCGGAGATCATTGGGAGATTTGCTGCATGCTAACCCAAAGCTAACATCGGTTTTCAGCCGTTGTGAGTAAAAGAAACACGGTTGAGCGACTCCAAAGTGAAGCAGCATCAACTCAAAGAGCTGCAGTGATTCGGTAGTCTCCATCAGAGAGCTCCACAGGCGACATGCACAACTAGCTTCGCATTGATACCAAGCGGCCGCTCGTCTCAGCTCGGGAGAGTGCGGCCGCCTGAGTGTAGCAGCTGTTCCTGGCCGAGAGACAGGAGAGGCCAGGCGCATGCCTTGCTGGCCTGCCTCTGCAATGATGAAGCGGCAGTTCTGCGGAGCTCTGATTGCAGGTTAAAGAGAGAGATATGTTACTGAAACTCAGCAAACCTCCATTCTGTAGCGGCGACCTCACAGATTTTTGACTGCGGTGGACCAGCAAAGCCCTGAAGCCTCTGCTAGCTAGCCTCGGTCAGCTTACGTAGCTCGAGTTTCGGTACCCAGCCAGCCCCACCAACACCTTATATTCCAACCCATCTTTGACCAAGAAGTGGTATGTTAAACACACAGCATTTTCCCCATTCAACCAGTGAAATAAAGTACAGAAGTATAATTTTACTTACTGATAAAAATTAAGCAGAAACTTCTTGGATGATCTCTCGCAATCAATACCACAGCTTGCCCTCTTTGTCCAAATAATTCCATGATGAACATCCAAGCACAAACACAGAGGACAAAACAAAAGTTCAGAGAGTCAAAATGGCCCAACATTTATTACTGTGAGGCTGAGGCTTTCCCCGGAGCTAGCCGCTTACGCTAGCTCTGACGCTCATGCTGTCATTCAAATTCATAATTTCAAGCATTTACTACACCTAAAAACTAGACCTGTTAAACCTTAAATGTTTTTTGAACCAGGCTGTAAACATGTTTATTTCTGCTGTGAAGTTGGCAGTTCTGGATTTATGGGTGCACCCTTAGGTCCACGCCAGGCGTAAGTTGGAAGATCTAGCCTAGAGTTATTGTATGATCTTGTAAAAAGGCAACAGCTTATATGTGC
Organism: Aphyosemion australe; assembly: GCA_006937985.1. Taxonomy (NCBI): domain Eukaryota; kingdom Metazoa; phylum Chordata; class Actinopteri; order Cyprinodontiformes; family Nothobranchiidae; genus Aphyosemion; species Aphyosemion australe. Next base: position 1,821,626 of record SSNS01000022.1, read on the forward strand.
AGACAGGTAAGCTAACCTGCACAGCTGAGACTCATCGAGGATGCAGCTGATTAATTTGTTCTGTGCGTAAATTTATGAAAGACAGACTATCTCCATTATTTAAGCACTATTTTATTCATTAAATAGCAACGCATTGGGTAATGTCTATAATAAAAATCCATATGAGCCATTTAGTTGACCTATCCAGGTCATTCTCCTGATGCAGCGTTCTCGTGCTGAGGAAGTGATGCTGCGCACACGGCATAGGAAATATGTGCGTAATGGCACCATTCTCGGACCACTTGTTAAACGACTATATAATCACAACATTTTGAAGAAATATTGGTGTTAAATTTATTTGTATAGGATTAAATATAAAAAAATAAAGGAATAACAATGAATGTGTCATTAAATATAATAAACATTAAACATAAAATAATCGTCCATTTGAAACAAAATGCATAAAAATAACATTAAATCAACATGAACTAGTTTAAATAGAATATAAACACAATTTACTAAATTGTAAATGAGACATGCTTTGTTCAGACAGCTGTAGGTCCATCATCTGACGCTGGAGGAGTTTCATTTCTCATTTTAATTTTTCCTTTTCAAGCTCCAGTTTTTCCTGTGGAGTCTTTAAATTTGATGTTTCAACTTCCACTCTGTGGATCTCTTTCCAGTATTTTCTGAAGCTCATCCTGGTCTCTTCTCTGAGAAGAAGCGGCCTTTTGGGGAACTCCTCCTGCGTCATGATGTGGGGATTTCCTCCTCCAGTCTCTCATTTGAATCTAAAATGTGTATTTTTGCTATTACAACGCAGATGTAAGGATAATTTAGGGCTTCATCATAGAGCTGTATGGCGAAGCTTTTGGAAGAGGACCCCGCGAGTGCGAGATTTAGCAGACATGGCCTTTTTTTTTTTTTTTTTGCTCTTTACAGGAGATCTTTCACACTTGATGGCGGTCGTGACCATCTTCCAAACAGCGCTTTTTTTGTTTGTTCGTGTTTGTGTTATCAAATTTTGTAAAAAAAAAACAAACAATTAGCCTCCCTCTTCCCCCCTCCCTGCACTTGGGCCGATGCGTTGCTAGGAAACGAGCACAGCAAAGCTTGTATCCTCGTGAACGCGCACAATACGCCAAGGCGCGCGACACGCCCAGGCACGCGACGTGTGCGTTCTCTGTGACGTCATCGCGTGACATCATCAATGGGCCAGATGTCTAGCCCAACTCAAAGCTCAGTTCAGAGTCAGTTCCCAGCTATTCCTTCACACAGGCAGACGTGTTGGCTCGTCGACCGGTCGCTTTCAACTTATCATCTACACATTATTTAGCACCATGGACAACTGTTTGGCACAAAATAGTTACACTCCAGCAAAAGATTCAGAGAATTGTATCACAATGACTCCACTACATTTTTCAGAGACATCTGGTTTGGTTCTGGCAACCAAAAGAAAAGCCGTTTTCAATTGCGAACCTCCCAGAAAAAGGGTTAGGCTTTCTTATGAAGACGGATTACCTAAAAACCAGGATCCGATTTCATTTGAGAACCTTTCAAAGAGGTCTGTCTCTCTGGAAGGTGAGGGACGTAAGAAGGTTTTGTCTTCAGCCAAAAGAAAAGCCGTTTCCGATTATGAACCTTCCAGGAAAAGGGTTAGGCTTTCTTATGAAGACGGATTACCTAAAAACCAGGATCCGATATTATTTGAGAACCTTTCAAAGAGGTCTGTCTCTCTGGAAGGTGAGGAACATGAGAATGCATCGCCGTCCGCCAAAAGAAAAGCCGTTTTCGATAATGAACCATCCAGAAAAAGCATTTCTTATGAAGATGGACTGTCGAACATCCAGGATCAGACCCAAACAGTCTCAACAAAGTTAATCTTAGATGTTGAAGAAGATGCCAGAGTTTTAGATCCAGAAAGTTCAGTTGAGGATCAATTTGAGGCTAAATACGAACAGCAGAGCCATCTCGGAGAGGGGGGTTTTGGATCTGTATTTGGGGGCTACCGCAGGACAGATAATTTACCGGTGGCAATTAAATACATCCCAAAGGAAAATGTTGTCTGGACAGATACAGATGAGATTGAACAGCGGCTCCCCAAAGAAGTAGCAGTTATGCTAAAACTGGAAGCAGAGAGAAATTCAGTGGGGAATTCAGCATCCGTTTCAATCCTAGACTGGTACGAATTAGAAGAGGAACTGGTTGTAGTGATGGAGAGACCCATGCCTGCAGTGGATCTCGCCCAATACATTGTAGACAAAAAACGACAAATACAGGAAATTCAGGCAAGGGTAATTGCAAAACAGCTGGTTGATGCTTGCAAATATCTGGAAGATGTCAAAATCTGCCACAGAGACATAAAATCTGAAAATATCCTTATTGAAACCGGATCAGAAGTTCCTCGAGTCAGACTTATTGACTTTGGTTTGAGCTATTTTACAAACCAAACAATTGATGATGACGACGTACATGGTACCATGGAATATGCCCCAGCTGAAACTCTGTCCAAAGGCATTTTCAATCCTGGACCCGCAACAGTCTGGCAGGTTGGAGCCGTCATGTATGAAACAATCCATGACAAATGGTTTGACTCTACTCAATTCATCCAAAATAAACTGAAAATCAGCAATAAATTGTCTAGAGACTGCAAGAGTTTCCTCAAAAGCTGTTTAAATAGGAACCCAGAGAAACGTCCTACCTTAGAGCAACTCCAGCGTCACCCTTGGATCCAATAAAACAGACACAAAGTCCACAAGGGTCTGGATCCACCTTAATTAGCACCAAGCTAGATGCCTCCTTACCAGCAGAGGTACCATACACCCCTCAAACACCACCAGAGTCGCTGATTATCCCCCTAGATGTCAACCCACAGCTAAACTGGGAGCAAAACATGGCCCTGGCGGCCCATCATTACTCTTGCTGGGTAATTTTACATGACGCAGAACCAGATTCACTAGCCCTTCTCAGTACTCAAGGATGCTATACGTTCTTGTGTACTTGACAAGTATTTTCTTGGCAAAGACACCAAAAAGTCTGTTCTGACAAGTATGGGAGGACAAAGACGGCATTTAGAACAGAAGCGTACTCCGTTGCTTCATGTAAACAAGCGCTGCTTGTTGCTACGGTTAAAAAACAACCTGACATAAAAATAAAAGTCTAGTTTGTTCCATAAATAACAAAGTAACAACAAAAACATATTATTTGTATTATATTTGGTCCACTTTTGATCAAATTACCAGTATTTCCCGCTGTTAAAAGAAGAAAAAAGTTTATTTTTCATCAAAACAACGCAACGCTGCTTTTATTTTGATAGTGGGTTAGCTATTTAGCATTTTGAGGGATTGTCAAGAGTCTGAAAGAAAACAAAAACAAATCCACAGCAAATGTTACAGCTTATACACAGTTATTTACAATAACAGACAACTTTATATTTATTTAGCTGTATTTCTGATGTAAAACATTACAGTTAGGAGCTTTCTTCTCTGCATTATGGGATAATTTGCTGTCCCAAGTCTGCAGAAGGATGCATCAGTGCATCCTCCATACAAGGGGCGGAGAAAGAACACATCCGGGAACTTTGAGCGAACGCGCCTTGTTCGAAACATTAAAACAACGTTTAGCAGCCAACAAAGAAGAAAGCCATGCTAAAAAATGTACACTCTGGCTGTTTCTCAATATTCAAGGACGTTAGTACGTGCTTATGTGCCTGACAAGCATTTTCTTGGCTAGTACAGCAGAAAGTCTGTTCTACCAAGTACAGGAAGACGAGGACGGCATTTGAAACAGAAGCATACTCATTTGGGCCACGGCAACAAGCCCTGCTTGTTGCTACGGTTAAAAATACGACCTGACATAAAATGAAATGTCTAGTTTATTCCTTAAATAACAACAAAAAAGTATTATTTGTATTATATTGGTCCACTTTTGATTAAAATGGATAAAATACCAGCATTTCCCGCTGTTAAATGAAGAAAAAAGTTTCTATTTCATCAAAACAAAGCAAAGATGCTTTTATTTTGACAGTGGGTTTGCTAATTAGCATTTTGAGGGATCGTGAAGAGTCTGAAAGAAAAAAGTCCTCAGCAGTCCATTTGCAAAGTCATATTCTCAGATGAAACCCCTTTCCGATTGTTTGGGGCATCTGGAAAAAGGCAAATATTGACTCTTTGCATACATGTGATAAAAGCCTTTGACACATATGAAGTGCTTGTAATTATATTTCAGTACATCACAGAAACAACTGAAACAAAGAGCTAAAAGCAGTTTAGCAGCAAACTTTGTGAAAACTAATATTTGTGTCATTGTCAAAACATTTGGCCATGACTGTACACAAGTACAGACAAAACGGCCTCTATCATTTCCCACAAAGACGTCATCTAAGATGGCCACAGTGTCACAGTTCCTATATTCAAGTTAAAGTGGATGTCAAAGAAACACGGCTAGAATTTAGTTTCAGGGTTTTATAATAATAATAATAATAATAATACGTTTTATTTAAAAGCGTACATGGCATACATTCACTTCCATTGTTTATGCTAAGCTAAAGCTAAACTAAAGCAGACGCACTGCTGCCAGATCAGGAGAATTACTGCGCTGGTTACAAAATGCTTTTTTCCACTTATCTAACTCTGGGAAATATGTCAACAGACAAAATTTCAATTTTGGGTGGAATATCCCTTTAAAGATGTAAAAGTGTGTATAAGAGTAAAAATTGGCAGAAATTTTGATATTCAGCAAACATGTCTATTTAGTTTTGTGACATATTTTCATATTAGGACATGAGAAGAATCTAAAAAAAATAGCTTTGGGGAATTTAAAAGTTTATTCACTGCTATTCTGTTATCATTCCTGAAGTCCTTTTATGGATTTTTAGCCCTCAGAAATATGAAATTCTTCAAATGACAAAAGAAATCTATGGAAGCCCATTCCCGCCACTCAGATAAAAAAAAATATTATCTCATTATTATGAGATACTAAGTCATAATTATGAGATACTATCTCAATATTATGAGATACTAAGTCATAATTATGAGATACTATCTCATTATTATGAGATAGCTTAGACTTAGTATCTCATAATTATGAGATAGCTAAGTCATAATTATGAGATACTATGTCATAACAATGACATAGTATCTCATTATTATTAGATAGCTAAGTCATAATTATGAGATACTATCTCATTATTATAAGTCATAATTATGAGATAGGATCTCATTATTATGACTTAGCTAAGTCATAATTATGAGATAATATTTTTTATCTGAGTGGCGGGAAAGGGCTTCCATAGACATCCATTTTCGGTTCACTTGAAACATTTTTTTCTGTTATTCTGACATTCTGTTTGTTTGATTTAAACTCTTAGATGATTCCAGCCTCGGCTGTTTAGACTTTTTGTTCCTTTATAGACTAAATCTCATCTTGTCACAGCTGTGCTGATAAATACTGATTTGCTGCACCGTCTGCACTGTGATTTGACTCTGGACTCAATTGATTTGGAGTCGAGATTCAATTTAAGGGAGAGAAAAAAGCTTCTCCCTGAAAAACGATCTGCTGTCTTGTCAGGCATCCGTGGAAGCCGGTCAGCCCCAGAAGACATTCGGCTCTTTGGTTGTGTTAACTGGGCGGAGGAGGGGGGATGAAGTTGACTGGAGACATTACATACGGTATCCAGTTCTGATTAATGCTGCCACCATTGTGTGTCAAGTGTTTCTGACAAAATTGTAAATTTATAGGTTTTCTCTTATTATCTGAAGACATTTTCTGTCACTCAGAAGGTCTAAATCACTAGGGTTTACACAACTCACCCAGGATCAATCAAAATGTTATTATTTGTCTGACATTTCTTTGATGAATTTAAGAATTTTAGTTTAATTTTATTTTCATCCTTCCGAGTAGCATTCAAAGACTTTTTTTCTCTTTTGTAGAATATAAATTATTTGAACTCAGACTGCTCTGTGATGTGATGACTTTGAACATGAAGTTGATGGTGCCCTCCCCATGATCGTTGCAGGTTTGTGTCCTGCTCAGTCTGTTGCTGTCGTAGTGTCCTTGGGCAAGACACTTAACCCACATTGCCTGCTGGTGGTGGTCAAAGGGACCGGTGGCGCCAGTGTACAGCAGCCTTGCCTCCGTCAGTGCGCCCCAGGGCAGCTGTAGCTACGATGTAGCTCATCATCACCAGGGTGTGAATGTGTGCATGAATGGGTGGATGACTGATTGTGTTGTAAAGTGCCTTGGGGGGGTTGTAGGACTCTGGAAGGCGCTATATCAAATACAGACCATTTACCATTTGCCATGATGTACAAACAACCTGTCCAGTACCCACCTCTTGACCTCTCCACCCCAAAGGGGATGGATGGATATGGATTTTAATGGGTTTAACAATAGGCAGGACATTCATGCTGTCATTTTGAATTAATGTTTACACTTTCAACAAATCCAAAATGATTGTACTGTTTTAAAAAAAGTAGAGCAATGGAAAAACACTGTGGGCTTAAGCTGAACTTATTTGGAACCTGTGGTTTACCTGGTTTTGTCGTTGACACTCACTCAACATTTAACAACAACCAAAAAAAACATAACGTCAAACGTTCCTTTTAACCAGCCAATCAACAAGCACATCTCCTTTGATGGGAAGGTCTTGAGGTCATAATTCACATTAAAGCTAAACTCAGCGGCGAAGTTTCTTCCAGTCTCATCTAAACATCAGTCATGGATGGACTACAAATCATTCTTATTCTTTCCTTGGGTAATTCTAGATATTAATTTAACTCAGTTAAAATGTTATCAACTTAAAGCTTTTGCTGAATATTTATTTGAAATTATAGATTTGTTGTCTTTAATTTTCTTGTTTTCTTTCCAGGAGTTGTTTCCCATAGGCTTGTACTAACTTCTGCATCAGTGGTGGAGGTGACAGTCAGACATGGAGACAACGTCACCCTCTATTGTGAATGCAAATTGTCATCAGGTGTGCAGATTGTGTGGCGGAGAAACTGTTCCCATGACAACCAGCCATCACTTGTTTTACCAGTAAAAGATCATTTTAGCAGAGTAAATGTAGAGAAATTTCCTCGACTCACATTTAAAAGAAACTTTTCATCTGAGTCCTACGACATGGTGATCACGAATGCCACCAACTCTGACGAGGGTCTCTATTACTGTGGAACTGAAGAAAGGACTGCAATAGAAATCTACACATACGGCACCAATGTCACAAGGCTCACAGTCCGTAAGTAATTCAGTCTGAATATACTAGTTTTTAATGTCCTAAAATAATAGCACAGCTTATTTATTTACTTATCTTTTTGGAGGATCAGCCACTTGAAATGAACCATCTTGTTCCCAAGTGGGTATTAAAAGTATAATAGAGATGACATGTTTTTAGTTGGTTTCAAAATTAATATTTGGTGAAACATCTTGTTTGAAAGAAGAAAAAAAGAAACAACTCCTGGTAGAAATATGCTGGGTCTGTTGTGTAGCAACCTCCTAGTAATGTGGAGGATGTATGAGCATGATTCCTTAAGCCTTCATTCATTAAATTATATATTTAATAAGATTTAAAATATTTATATTTGAGAAATTGGTTCAAACCAGAAAAGGGTTAATAGTGTTGCATTTAGTCAATCAATGAATGTCAGAGCTCCTCAAAACTCATCTGGAATATATGAATATATGTTTAAATTGATGAACTTTATGGATTTATAGGGTTAAAGAGAAATTATAACATGAAAGAACTGGCATTTCTTTAAGGAATGTAAATCGCTTCACTTGGTTCATGCCAGAATTTGAAACATAAGTAATTTTTAGGGTTGGTGGAGATGCATCTGGTTTAGTCAAAACTATAAAATAACATTTAAACTATTTGGCTTTTGCAAAAATACAAGTAAATGTTGCTTTCTAAGTTTCTTTAAAATTCATATTTTGCATGCTAAAGTTGGCAAGCTGCCATCCAGATTCGAGACGACTGCAAAAGTTTTCAAATTTTAAACATTCTTGTCCTAAATACTTTCTCAGTTTTATAAAAACTCTCTGCTTCTAGCTGTTATCGAGGTTTTAGCTCAAACTGCAGACAAACAGAGGGACTAGTTATACAAAGTAAGTAAGTAAGCTACTTTAAAAAAAAGATTATCAACATAATATTTAAGGAGAATCATTCACGTTTTAGAGTTTGATCTCCAAATGATCAGTTTGCATATTGTAAGATGCTGACTGTTTATTTCAAATTTAAAAATATATTAATTAACTTCATTAATGGGTTTTTGTGCTCATGGATGTTGCAAAAATGTAAAAAAAAAATGTTTTAATGTTATGTCAAAGTTTAAAGCGTACCACATTATTTTCACAATTTTTACAAATTGTTTACAACTTTGTGTTTGATCCAGAATCCAGTGAGCCTGCAGACTGTTTGTGCTGGAAGCTGCTCTACTTCCTGTGTCCAGCTGTTTCTGTTCTCGCTGCTCTTGTTTCCTCATTTTTGGCTTATCTGCTTTGTCATAAGACAGGTACTTGCTATATACATTCATGGCCAAACGTTTTGAGAATGACACAAATATTAGTTTTCACAAAGTTTGCTGCTAAACTGCTTTTAGATCTTTGTTTCAGTTGTTTCTGTGATGGACTGAAATATAATTCCAAGCACTTCATATGTTTCAAAGGCTTTTATCAACAATTACATGACATTTATGCAAAGAGTCAGTGTTTGCAGTGTTGGCCCTTCTTTTTCAGGACCTCTGCAATTGGACTGGGCACGCTCTCAATCAACTTCTGGGCCAAATCCTGACTGATAGCAACCCATTCTTTCATAATCACTTCTTGGAGTTTGTCAGAATTAGTGGGTTTTTGCTTGTCCACCCGCCTCTTGAGGACAAGTTCTCAATGGAATTAAGATCTGGGGAGTTTCCAGGCCATGGACCCAAAATTTCAAAGTTTTGGTCCCCGAGCCTCTGAGTTATCACTTTTGCCTTATGGCACGGTGCTCCATCGTGCTGGAAAATGTGTTCTTCACCAAACTGTTGTTGGATTGTTGGAAGAAGTTGCTGTCGGAGGATGTTTTGGTAACATTCTTTATTCATGGCTGTGTTTTTGGGCAAAATTGTGAGTGAACCCACTCCCTTGGATGAGAAGCAACCCCACACATGAATGGTCTCAGGATGCTTTACTGTTGGCATGACACCGGACCGATGGTAGCGCTCACCTTTTCTTCTCCGGACAAGCCTTTTTCCAGACGCCCCAAACAATCGGAGAATATGACTTTGCCCCAGTCCTCAGCAGTCCATTCACCATACTTTTTGCAGAAGATCAATCTGTCCCTGATGTTTTTTTTGGAGAGAAGTGGCTTCTTTGCTGCCCTTCTTGACACCAGGCCATCTTCCAAAAGTCTTCGCCTCCCTGTGCGTGCAGATGCGCTCACACCTGCCTGCTGCCATTCCTGAGCAAGCTCTGCACTGGTGGCACTCCGATCCCGCAGCTGAATCCTCGTTAGATGATCCTGGCGCTTGCTGGACTTTCTTGGACGCCCTGAAGCCTAAAAGGCCAACACTGCAAATACTGACTCTTTGCATAAATGTCATGTAATTGTTGATAAAAGCCTTTGAAACATATGAAGTGCTAGTAATTATATTTCAGTACATCACAGAAACAAACAGTTTAGCAGCAAACTTTGTGAAAACTAATATTTGTGTCATTCTCAAAACTTTTGGCCACGACTGTATATTTTTTATTTTTATTTTCCATTTATTAGCTTTGTTGATATGATTATTTGAATTTAACTAATTTGTCTTTTGATTGTTAAATCTATATATCATTCCTACAGCTAAAAAATCTCAGGATCGTGAAAAGAGCCATGTCATGATGAGAGAGAAAAAAGAAACACAGGTAATAATTAAAACATCATTCATCAATTTGACATTAAAAAATCCTTCTCTTTAGAAATATTATAACACAAGTATACTGCCTGGTATTAGTTAAACAAAGTATGTTAAATTATAGAGGGAAGATGTGTGTTATGCTGCCTTGGATATCCGTTCAGCATCACAGAGATCAAAGAAGATGAGGACTCAAAGCTCAGACAGCAGTGTGTATTCTGTCACCAACCCCCCTCTCGAGTAGGAGGATGGATTTCATTGAACAGATATGATGACATGTTCATAAAATCACTCATTGTGTCTTTTGTTCAATAAAGTCTCACTTTAATGCTAAACTCAACTTAAAATTCAACATTTTTAGACTTTTTAAAGCTCTTTTAAATATTATGTTATTATCAGTGTTTTATATGTGTGTGTGAAAGGTGTGTGAATAATAGATCATTTAGAATAACAGCCCTGGTGGCCCTTCACTGTAATCTGCCAAATGAAGCAAATTCTTTGCTGAGCTTTCAGAGCAACAACAGTGGTGGACTGCCTGAAAGATCAGTCAGTTTCAACAAACTTAGCGTAGAGAGATTTTTCTGTGTCCTCCTGTTCATTTTAGTAAATAATCAGTTTCACTGTCCAGTGCTCTCTCAGCAATCAAATCCAAAAAGTAAAGCTTTTTAACTGAAATTGCCTAAATCATGTCTTTTATTCTTTTTTTAACCAGTGATGTGTTTTTATTTCTTTTTAAATATCTTTATGTTTGCATGCTTTGTTTCTTTTATTTTTCTGAACCAGTTTTTAATGTAAACTGTACGTTGATTTTAAATGTGCTCATGAATAAATGTGATAAGACTCACATTAGAAACACTCTTTATACACAAATGGAACAGTTTCACTATGTTCTACTTCATGATCTACAAATAGAAAGCAAAAAGAATATTTGTAGCTTGTCTAATTTTCCAGTTCAACTAAAATTCTTTTCTCTTTTGACTTCATACATCATAGCCAGTAGTCAGTGTTACACATAGAAGTGCCTGATCAAACTCATTATTTTACTGCCTTTTTCCAATAAAATGTTACTGAGCTACAACCAACTTCAGTTTATGCTTCAAGCAACTTTCTGAAATGTTAGATAAAAATCTAATCATGTTAAAAATAATAAAATTACCACATTAAATGTCAAGCATTTAAAAATATTTCAGGAAATGCTGAAAAAATGCTTTGTCTCTTTTTGCCCAACACCTCTTACAGAGTATACAGAGGCAAAAAATGTGTAGGGGTTTGTTGTCTTGTAATGCTTGATATGGCCACCAGAGAGCGCTATATTTTCTCATCACTCTTGGAGCCCAAAAATAACTATGAGGAGATGTGGACACTAAACATGTTTGTTTTGTAAAAAATATATTATTGTGACAAAGGAGCGAGAAATGTGCCTTTGGGGTCTGTCTTGAGCCTAATAACTAGACTAAGTTCTGGACTCAGCCTGCTTCTTCATGGTGAGTTTAAAGATCCCTTTGTGCGGTTACTTTTTTACAGTGTTTTAACACAAGACCAGTAACTAATTACATAAAAATCCTTGAACTCAAGCTGAAAATGAAAGGAAAAGTGTTTAAATGTATTGATTTGTGGCCCAGTGGGATTCAAGACATGCAAAACAACCAGGTGATGGTTAAAAATATTTTATTTATAACAATTGATACTAAATGTGCAGCAGGCGTCTCGGTTGTCCACAGACTGTGGTGTCTTTGGTCTGAAACAGACAGAAGATGGTTGACAAGAAACAGTGAAAGCAATATTTAGTAAAGTTCCACTCTCTGGATGGTTTCCCAGGTTCTCCTCAGAAACTGGCACCACAAGGATTGCTTGAAGCTGACAGCTTATTACTGAGGTCCAATGAAGGCAGGTGACTGTGAAATTCAGAACAGTGGTTAAAGGAGGCTGTGATGCTAAACTTATTGGGTCATTACATAAACTGTGACAAACAGATCCGTGGTCCAATGAGCAGAGACAGGGTCACAAAGGTCAGGTGAGGTTCAGAACATGTGGCAGACAAATATTCTCCCAAGTCCAAGGAGGAGCACAGCAGACAGACAGGCATGACAAGAGCAGAACATGTGTAGATCATGTCTTTAAAAAGGACCTAGAATGTAAAGCAACATTTTCCTTGTTGTTGAATAAGACAGCTTGGGTGGTCAACAGTAGCATGCCAAAAAGTCAAAGCCGTGTGTGACCTACTTTTTATGTAAATTAGAAAGTTGAAAAAGGTGAGAGAAGAACTTCTGATCTGAGAAAGCCTTCCTTAACACGTCATAAGGGGGAGCCATGCCTCCTCAAACCTGCATGTCTCCAGTATCTGAGGCCTTCTGGGGAAACCAACCAATCAGCAAGCAGCTCATTATCATATTCATGTCCTTGCCGAGTGGGAGGGGCAAATAGCTCTTTTCACAGCAAGGCTGGTTTAGGGGGTTTAGAATGGCCTGTATCAGGGCTCCTGGGACAGATGAAAGCCAAAAGGAAATTTATTATGCTTTTAGAGGCTCAAAGCTGTTTTAAGCCTCTTTTATAAAACAATGCTGCCAATTTGCCGCAACGCCGAGGCGGCATCAGGGAGCATTAGGTCGTTTATAAGAGCTCACACCGTGGTGGTAATGTTGCACAATCATGTCCGTTTTATAAAAGATTACGCGATGGCGGCATAAAGGGGGTATGGGGGCGGTCTCTGCACTGTCGCGGACGTCCGTGTATCTTGGACATAACTTGCTTTTTATTGCGATCGAAGCTGCGCAGGTGTCTGTCCTCCACCGTCCCTGTGAGCTGTCAGATGATCTGAGCTGCAGATCTAACGGAGAAAAGCTCCCGGAGCACCGCAACGCTCCAAATGATCATCTCAGCTGATTCTGTTTACAAAAGTGAAACTTAAGCGCGTGTTTAATTTCATTTTCATTATAGTTCCCGGCCGGAGCTCGGCATTAATTCATCACATGGTCATGACACCTCCCTCTGTTGCGCCAACGCTTATTGTGCGTTTATAAGACCGGCGAAGCCGCAATATTACTATCAAGCGTGGTGGCATGAATGCCGCAAAATTTCCGCAACTTGATACTGCCATGGCGCGTTCATAAGAAACACGTTGCGGTAATATTGCGCTGATTTTCCGGCATGGTGTGTCTTATTAAAAGGGCTTTAGATTGTTGTTAACTGCATTCTAGCTCCACTTTAAAGTTTGAATATGGAACACAGACACCATAGCGCCATCTAGTGTGTTGAGGTTGTAGCTGCAACAACAGAACAAATTTTCCAGTCTTCGGGGTGTTGGTTCACTGCTGACAAGTGACCAGCCAGCACCATGTCCAGTGATGAATCATACAGGGTAAGAACTAATTTCTACTAATAAGTTTATTTTACAGCAGTATTTACCATTAGAACATCTTCTGGGCTCAAAATCAGCTGCTTGACTTGTCGAGTCTACCATTTTCCACAGTCCCAGCCTCGCCTTGCCGAGCAGACTTTTTACCACAATTGTGCCCTCTAGTGGCTGGATAATGTAAACAAACCCAGTGTTGTGCCTGTCAAAATAAATTTTTGATTATTTTTTTTTTAAATATAGCTTTTAAAGGAAAACTGTACATTCATTCTGCACACCTCTAAACGCCCAGTGGAGGTATTATTTTTTTAAAATATAACTTTTTATTAAATTGTTCCATATTCAACCTTTAAGTAAAAATGCTATACCACTACACAAATGTTTTTTGTCTTTAAAATTATTACGACTGGTGATGGTACTGGTGAAGGACGTCGTGACATAAAAGGCGTGGAGTCAGGTTTTGAAAAGCAAACGTTTTTATTACTAATACGTGATCCAAGCAAACTAAGGATCACTAGGTCTAAGACCAAGACTAGAACTAAGGGTGTCCTCAAAGGAGGAAAAGGGACAACGACTTAAGAAAACACAAAAGCTGGAGCCCAGCTCCACAATTGATCAATTAACTAAAATTAAACCCCTAATAAATCTCAGAGGAGTCTAAGACTCTACAATTATCCCTTTTGTTTAAAGTAGAGGCTAAACAAAAGAAGTCCAAATAAACTAAAGGTGAGCACTAGGCTGTTAAGGTAATGGTAACACACAATGGCAATAATTAGTACCTCAAAGCTCCTTTTAGCAAACAAGCTCAATCACTAAACTGCACTGAGGAAACACACAAGGCCGGTTAACTTAACCAGTAAAGAAGCTCCACTGAGCAAACACCAAAAGACACTTAACTGAGCAACTCACCCCCAAAAGTTCCACTGAACTTTAAACCACCAAAGCTCAATTAAACTACACCAGACTCAGAATCTGTCTGTTCTCCAGCTCTCAGTGTATCAATTAGCAAAGCAATCTCTCTCCAATCTCCCTCTCCTCTGGGTCTGCAGGCGTCTCCCTTTTAAAGGCTCTCAGGAGCTGATGAGGAATTGAGACCAGCTGGGAAGGCATGAGGGAGGATGAGTCGCTCTGCTTGGCAGGGAGCTGGAACAGGAATTCTGCTCTGGTGCAGGTGGCCATAACAAAAATATATGGAGAAATGTAATCTCACTGGAAGAAGGTGCTGAGTCAGTTTATCAGAGGGACAATTTACCTTCCTGTGGCCAGAATAAGCAGTATAAGAAGAAACAGTTCAACTTTAGCATTAGTGTTTCTGAAAACATAATTTTCCTTCACTCTAAGACATAGATGGCATGAGATCTTTTATTTTTTTCTGCAGGGGCAGTTGGCATTGTAGTGAGAATGCTACAAGGTCAAATGAGGCCAAGTTTGTGGCTCAGGCTCATTTATTTTTATTTATTTATTCTTTATTTAACCAGGAAGGTCCCATTGAGATTAAAAACCTCATTTTCAAGGGAGTCCTGGCCAAGAGGCAGCAAGAGTTACAGTTACAACATATATATATATTTTTCCAGTTACACAGACATGTTATGTACAGAATTACAGAAGGCAATTACAACACAAGGAATCTGTCTCAAGGGCTCTCAGTCTGGTTTTAAATGTATTCAAGGAGATAAACTTGGTTAGTTTCCAGTTTTCCTGCAGCCTGTTCCATGCAGAAGGAGCAGAGTGAACAAAAGCCCTTTTGCCCAGTTCAGTGCGAGCAAATGGAACACAGAGTAACAACTGATCGTTTGCACGCAGACTGTGAGAAGTTACACTTCTACGTGAGATTAAGTTACATATATAGTTGGGTAGTAATCCAAGCATGGCCTTGTAAATGAAAGTGTACCAATGTGCCAACCTCCTGGTGGACAAAGAAGGCCGTCCCACTCAAGAATACAATTCACAATGATGGGTCAGTGGTCTACAGTTAGTAATAAACCTCAGCGAGGCATGGTAAACCACATCAATCTTACCAAGACACTGTGCTGAGGGATTCATATACAAAAGGTCTCCATAATCCAGAATAGACAGAAATGTTGCAGTAACTAGTTGTTTTTTGGCCTCAAAAGAAAAACACAGTTTATTTCGAAAAAAGAAACCCAGTCTGAGTTTGAGTTTCTTCACAAGATTATCTATCTGGGGCTTGAAGGAGAGGGAGTCGTCGAGCCAGACACCAAGGTATTTGTATGTGTGGACCACCTCTATGATATTTCCCTCCAGAGTGGTCACTGGGGGCATACTTAGAGGTCTTTCTTTAGAGTTTGAAAACAACATTAGTTTAGATTTGTCAGCATTGAGGACCAATTTTAATTATTTTTTTCTCATGGTCTTTGTTGAAATTTTTACTGTATTATAATTGCTCATTTTTATTTGTAAGTGAAATATTTCCACAACTACACGTTCAATATCAAATCGAAATAAAAATCCTAAATCTAATGTTTTCTCAGGTGTGCAATGACTAATCCAGGGGTAGGTATTGTGCCCCCTAGTGCCCCTCTGGTGCTGCTCTCTGAAACAAACAGAAAACACTCAAATGTAGACTTTTCTGTTTTAATGTGACTCTCAGGAGTGCTTACAAGAAAAAAAGAAAGATCGAGAACATAACTCAAATCTAACCCTAACACACACACACACACACACACACATTCTTGTCTTGCATACGTTGTGAGGACAGTCATTGACTTCCATTAATTTTACCGGCTGGATTGTGCCTAACCCTAACCAATCTATTCCTAACCCTAACCTTAACTAAAACTTAATACACACCATACCTCTAAAAGAATGAGTAGAGCTCTGTAACATTGTACCAAAGTGAAGACCAGGAAAAAGGTCCTCAATTTTCAGGTGAAAAGTTTGTCATTGGTCCTCACTTTGATGTAAAGACAAGTACACACACACACACACACACAGTTTTTATTTTCTTTTTATTAGCCATAAAGTATAAGAAAACCATCAGTTTGGTTTGACAATATAATATATATTTGTTTATAATAAAATATCACATTAATTGAAATTCAAGATAATAATTGTGTTTATTCTTTCTCACTTTAAAAAGATTTAATAGGCCAGTGAAAATGTTTATTTAGATCACGTTGAAGCTCTGCTGCAGACGCTCGGGGCCTTATCTCAGTGACATCATTAAGTCTGAAAACGTAGCGAAAAATGATTACACTGCACTCTGTTACACTTGAAAAAAACACTGAATTAAACGTTCCATTTCACCAGCCAACCAGCAGCAACATGCCCTTAAATGGATATGTTTGGCTTCTATCACCTGCTAATAAACCCATGAAACTTTCTTTCAGCTTCAGGTCAACATGAACAGACACATGCTTCTGGTTGTTCTGTTGGGTAATTTAAAATCTTCTACATTCATAAAAATAATAGAAATAATCTAGTTAAAAGTAATTTGTAATAGAGGGTTATTGTTTAATTTGCAATGCTAAGTTTACGAAATATAAAAAAAAAACTACTTTCTTTTTAGTTTTATGAAAGGAATGTCTTAAATGTATTTTATAAATTGTGCAATATAAGGAAAACGAACTATTAGTGAATTCTTGTTTTTTGTTCCAGGAGTTGTTTCCCACAATCACAACTTAATTTCTGCATCACTGCTGGAGGTAACAGTCAGACCTGGAGACAACATCACCCTCTACTGTGACTGCAAAGTGGCAAAAGCAGTTTACAACATGTGGTTCTTTAAGAGCTGTCCTTACGAGAGCCAAGCTCCTCTTGTTCTAAAAGTGAAGGATCATTTTAGCAGCGTAAACATTAAGAAGTTCCCTCGTTTTAAGTTCAAGTGGAACGCTTCTTCTCATTCCTACAATATGGAGATCAACAACGCCACTGATTCTGATGGGGGTCTCTATTACTGTGGGACTGAAACGATGGCGGTGCAAACGACTGGAAACAAATCAAACTTCATCGAAGTTTACAGCTATGGCAACATCACCACCAGGATCACAGTCCGTGAGTAGAGTTCTCCTCATTTCCTCTGTGATTATCATTATGTTCATGCCAAATCTGACAACAAATAAGCAAGTTGTTCACTGTATTGTGTAAAGGTTTAAGGAAACAACAAATATTCTAAGGGAATTTATTTAGATAATAAAAACATCAACTTGACCATCTTTAAGTTATATAAAATAATGCAAATTGTACTAGCATATTACAAAAATACTTGACGTTGTTTGTGGGTAAATTCTTTAAAATTTTGATTCAAATAAAAATCAATATTTTTTATAAAATGTTTTCAAATTTGCTTTCAATCCAGACTCCTGTGGGTCTTCTCCAAAGAGCAATGACACTCTGCAAGACCAGGAGGTGTCCTGCATTCTCCTTTTCTCTTTGTGTCCAGCTGTTTCTGTTATTCTCACTCTAATAGCTTCCGTTTTGGTTGTCCTGCTTTGCCAAAAATCAGGTATTTCTGCTTTTTTTATTCTTCAGATGTTTGTCATTGACATTTCTACAGTTTGAAATATATATTTTTTTTTTCTGTAGCTAAAGAGTGTCAGTATAATGAAAAGAGACCAAGACAACAAGCACAGGTAAAAATCTACTTATCCTGGTTTGATATTAACTTATTGCTATAAACACTGTTATTTTTGACTCAGGCTGTGTCCAAAATCAGGGGCAGCATCAGTGTAGGACTCAGTCTACCCAGTCTACGTAGGTCACGTCCTTCGTCTACGGCTTAGACTGGAAGTGAGCGGCTGTGAATTTGGACAGGCTCGCCTTCATATCTATTCCCATAGATATATATATATCACTAGATGCCTTAACTGGAAGTCGACAGTGTCCGTACATGGCAGCCATCTTACCTCGGACACGTTACGTTCCGTTCTCAATGGTAGCAGATGGAAGGTGATTGAACAACTTAAACAAAAACACTCTTAACTCGATGAAATATTAACGGATTTACAAGCGGGTTGCCTTATTACAAACCTTATGACACATAGGCAAGATAGGACATACTTTCACATTTTTAAATTAACGGGCCAAATCCGTCATATTTTAGAGCCACATCTCTGGCGTTTATAACAAATCAAACTGTTTGAAATTTGGTTGAAAATTGAGCAAGTTAGAGTTATTTAAATAGTACATGCACCATTGACACCAATGTTACGAAAGGGGGCGGCTGTCCGAGGTAAGATGGCCGCTGCATAGGGACGTTCGTCCAATCGACGAACAGCGCGTGTAAGGCATCTAGTGATATATATATATCTATGTCGATTCCCGTCCCTACCTAGCTTAAAGGTGCTAAACAGAATTAAAGCTAAATTTAGTGGCAGTACATGAAGACATATGAGACCCATCATACAAGCTTGTTTCAGAGGATTTTTCTCATTATTTTTTATTAAAAGTATGTTAAAAAGTCAACTACGCAAACAGCAAAAGCCTAACAAAACAACTGCTTTATACTTTAAAATTTTCTACCACCAGATTTGAATTTACTTACATTTAAAACTGCAATCTAGAGCGGCCCAGTACTGATATATTTACAAGGATGAGCTGCAGTTTGAGTATCCTGCCAATTTGGATGAAAGGATGCAGCCCCTGAATTTAGACAGCCAAAAACTGTAGTTCCTTTTGTAGCATTAGCATGATTACTTTTTCTTTCTGCTACACCAGGGGTAGGGAACCCTGGTCCTGGAGAGCTGCTATCCAGCACGTTTTAGAGGTTTCCCTGCTTCAACACACTTGATTTTAATCAGCAGATGATTAACAGGCTTCTGCAGAGCCTGATGAGCTGCTGCACAGGTGAATCAACTGTGTTGAACTAGGGAAACCTCTAAAACGTGCTGGATAGCGGCTCTCCAGGACCAGGGTCCCTACCCCTGTGCTACACAAACTAAAACATGTCAATATATTTAGGATAAAAACATGTTCTACGCTGCCCTGGAGATCTATCAAGCATGTCAGACGCCACCAAGGAGCCAAAATTCAGACGTGTACTCTACTGTCAAATACCTCCCACCTGGGAATCTAGATTTACCAAAGAGAATGTGAATGGATATGAATCTAAAGCTGAGCTCAAAGGGGAAATGCTTCCTCATCTTCTAAATGCAGTTTTCAGATCTGTGTGTTTGATATTGACTGTAGTTCTTTAAAATGATGTTTCTGTAGCTCTGTGGATTTATAACTGTATATCCAATAATGAACTGTGAATGAATTACAGAGAAAATCATTCAAGAGGTTTTTATACTAGTTGTGTTTTTGTTCATTCAACAATGTTTTATTAATATTCTGTTTCACAAAATAAAGAGAATATTCCAAAATCTCATAATTTTAATGATAAACTCAAAGTGATTTATTTCATTGGTTTAGATGATGTTCAAGAGTGAAAACGGCCAAGAAATTACCTGACTGCACCACTGTGTTTACAACACAAACCTAAAGCAGTTAAGGCCAATGAGACCGTCAGCTGTCAGATATTTGGTTTAGAAAATGCTGGTTTCAGAGGAGTTTTTGGTCAACTCTGTGACCACAAGGTATCCCTGTCATGTGGCTGTTAAAACTATCCCAAATCATCAGCCCTCCACCACCATGCTGACAAATGGAAATGTTTGTGGTTAGGTTTGGTTATTACCAAAAATGGTGCAGTACATTGTGGCTACAACAGCTCTGAGGCTGACAGAAGTGAGTCTGCCACACAATCAGTGCCACTGGTCCCTCCGACCACCACCACCATCAAGATGGGTTGAGTCTTGACCAAGGACACAATGACTGCAACAGACTGAGTAGGGCACAAACCTGTAACTCCTCTTCCACCATTGCCCAAGGCCAGTGGTTCTCAACTTTTGATCCAATTTGGTTTTCAAGAGAAAGAGCATATTGGCCATGTTCATTCATCCAGTACAGAAAGAAGTTGGTGTATTTTTACTAAATATATGACAGCACGTCAAAGTTCCTTCACCTTGAAAACATCAGAAATGCTCGCCAAAATAAACTTTTGCTTTTTTGCTTTTCCTCTGCTAGGTGTCAAACATATGAGCCCTCCTGGTATGTTTGCTGTGCTTCAAAGCAAATTCAAAAGTGGAGCACTCTATCCAAACAAGGTGTACAGTGACTTTATAGAAAACATAAATGTACGGTTTGACCTTCTTATGGTTCCACTGCTTCAGTACATTTCTATCTGGGTAGAATGAGGCCAAAGCAAAGGATATGAGTCAGGTATTTTATTTGAAATGGGGTTAGTTTTCTGTATCTTGATTCTGCCAATAAAACCAATTTTTTTCAAGTATAATGTTTTTCGCAAATATTGACAGCCCTCCCTATAAAAAAAACAACCAATCATGAGCTGAATATTGACAGCCCTCCCCATAAAAAAACAACCAATCATGAGCTGAATTGGCTTTGATCGACAAGTCTGCGTAGACGATATAAAGGCCTATGAAACCCAAGCTTCTATATTTCCGCTACAGATCATCATCAGTGATGGACGGACTAAATATACTTCTGACTGTTCTTTTGGGTAATTTTATTTCTTTTTAAACAATGACAGTAATACTAGACATGGGAAATAACTTTAACCTTGTATTTGGTTTGAATAGCTAAGATGTGAACGCTCGTAGTAGTATTTTTATCATTGCTTACCACTCATGGTATAACCTATGTTGTCTTTCAGTTCCAGGAGTTCATTCCTGCAGCTATAACTGGACTTCTGAACCAGTGGTGGAGGTTTCAGTCACACCTGGAGAGAACATCACTTTCTATTGTGACTGTAAAGCAGAAAAAGCAATGCACATCGTGTGGTTTAGAAACTGTTACCATGAGAACCAGCCACCCCTTGTCCTTGATGTGATAGAAATCACCAGGAGCCAGCTTTCTTCTGACCTTCAGTTGTTTCCTCGATTTCACATTGAACATAACGCTACCTCTGAGTCTTATGACTTGATTATTGTGAATATCACCAAGTCTGATGAGGGTGTCTACTACTGTGGGACTGAAAAGAATGGAAACCACAACCCTGGTACAACTATTTACAGCAACATCACAAGAAGGCTCACAATCAGTAAGTTATAAATAATTACTGTAAACCAAATTATGCCATAAAACTTCAAATACCTATGTTTAGGTAAAAAGATTTTAAGTCAAATCCCAATTAAATTTATTTGTCGAAAACTCTGTTACTGACAAGTGAAGACTACCTATATTTCATGACTCCATATCTACAATAAATCATGAAATAAAGGTTAATTATTTGGTGATAGTTTGAATTTAAAGGAACGTATGTGTTCGGTTTGAGCTATAAAAGTTTGGTAAACCATGCGCCTGGATGTGGACATTGGCTGTATGTTAAAGTGATGTAGCAAAATGTTAAAAACCAAACCATCTCTCTCTCTAAGGATCTTAATTTGTCATCATGTGCGAGTTACCGCCTATTAAGTACAATCGCATGGTACAAAAACTTTCTATTAATTCTTTTTGACATTACATTTCAGTTTCAGCTCAAAAACTTCAACTTGCATCTGGAGTTTCCCAGAGCTTTATTTTGACTTTTTACAAAACTTTTACCTTCTCACTTTTCCCTTAATTATTTCCTCTGAGAGCCCTCAATGCACCATTTTAAATATAACGTGTTTTTGCAGAACTAAATATGAAAATTTTGTTTTAATTCTGTTTATCAGTTGTAATTTCAGGTAGATGACAGAGTTGCATGGCACTAACTGTGAAATTTTTAATACCTTGAATCTAGAATCCACTGCCCATTATCCTGACTCTAACGGGGACTGTGCTATTTGCTGGAAGCTTCTTCTCTCCATGTGTCCAGCTCTTTTTGTTTTCTCCACTGTCCTCTCTGTTTGCATGGTTTATCAGTGCAGAAAGAAAACAGGTATGTCTCATAGATTCTTTGGGTACCAATTGTCCAAAAATATTCTGAAATTTTTGTTTTAAACCATTTGCATCAATGGTGAAGAAAAATTACCGCAAGATGATGAAGAGACCCATTATGAAGCAGTGACCCAGATAGAAACGGCACAGGTAATTACCAAAATGTTTAAAATTTTGTGATAAAAATGTCATTATTTATCTGAAATGTTCTAAATGATAAATGTGAAATCAGGAGAAAGATGTGTGTTACGCCGCCTTGGAAATCCATCATCCATCACAGAAACTGAAGCGAAAAAGGACGTTCCGTGGGTCAAACAACGACACGTATTCTACTGTCAATAAGTCCAAGATGTGATCATTCAAATCCTTCTCTCATCAAATGTGAGATCATAATGTAGATTCATTTTAATTTCTGATTTAGTTGCATTTTCTGTATTTTACTTGACAGAATTTAACAGATTTTGATCATCTGACACTTTTGAATGTTGTAAGAACGTTTTCACTTAAATCATCATGAATTCTTGTCATTTCTTTTTTCCTGTTAAAATAAAAACCTATTGTGCTTTTTTCAGTATTTTGACTAAATGTACTTGTAACTTTATACTTTTTACATTACATCAGTTACTAATTACTGTAAACTTTCAGACTGTTTGTTGCTGTGATGTTCAGCGTCTACGCAGTTTCAAGCGAATGGGTTTAAATTAGAAGAGGAGAGAGAAGTGGACGTTATAGGAGTATGGGCAGAATGAGATGTTCCACTATAACAAATTATAAAGAAACATTTTTTTCTTAGTTAAACTTTAAACAGCTAACTGTGTTTTATTTTTTCTGGTGAGACAAAAAGCCAATAAGATAGAAGAAACATCATTATAGGAAAAACATCAAAAACAACAGACATTTATCTTATTTTCAGAATTATAATTTTTGAGCACTAAATGGAATTTAAATAACTGCTGTATTTTTAATTAAACTTGATCAATGTCCATGGCATTTTGAATATTTTTCTATTATACTGCATTATGCCACCATATTGAAACATTTTTAGGTTTAAAAATATGTTTAAATCATAAAACATGGAATTATGTAAAAAGAAAAGAATTTGGCATAAGAAAAAACAAACTAAATTTAAATAGCTCCAGTTGTATTTTATGTATGTCAAGGTTACAGTACCTTGTTGCACTTTAAATTCAGCTTTTTAGTACTTTTACAAAATAAAAATGCTTAATTTTTAGAGTAAAAAAAAAAAGAGTTACTTTGATTAATGCCAACAAAATCAGTCCCAAGATGGTCTTTTTGTTCTAAACAAAATACTGATCTTTCTCTGGAACGTGAGCTGAAAGAAACCAAGCATGCCGTGTGAAGGCAAATACTTAGACATGCGGTGGGATTTCTGTGGGTAACCCTACAACAGGGTGCCCACAGAAATATGTCATGGTGGTCTAAAAGCTAAACTGCTTTAGGTCAGTGTGGGAAATATAGGCTCTGTGATGAATTCTTGTAAACTGTATTTGGCAACCTTGTGGTAACTTTGCTCTGCTGACAATTAACCACAAAATCCTATTAAAAGCTCTCATGGATACAGCATCATAAGCTAAACAAAACAAGTCCTAATTGCCATTTGGCAGCATCATCCCAACACCTCACAATAAGAACTGTGCAACAATAGTTTAAAGGTATTGTGGACAACGTTCTTTACTTCTAGGTGGATCATCTAAACCACTGGTCCACATAACCACAGACATATATACGTAGACACCCCATGGACTGGCGCTGCCTATTGGAGCTGCAGTAGTGGCCGGCCGCCATCTTTGATGGGTCTCCGTTCACCCCCAGTTAATTAATTTCTACTGAGGAAGGTGCTTACCCAACTAAAAAACACATTCTATCAAACTTTTTCACAAAATCAGACACATGGTATGGCATGATAGTTAAAATATAAATATAATTAAAATAAATGAAAATATAAAATCCCATCAGGTAGGCTAGAAAAGTCAATAGTAATCCGACGTGATCTGTTTTCAATAATACGCTAGTTGTTGCAATCGTAGGCTGCGCAAAAACGGCCATAGTTGCTCACTCTGCGTTGACTTTGGAGAGTGAGGAGACTCGTCCAATATGGCGGCATTATGCTGTTATGCTCTCCAGCGCCCAATGGGGCGTCTACGTATTCATGTCTAAAATGGTAAATGGCCTGTATTTGTATAGCGCCTTCTTAGGGTTCTACAACCCCCCAAGGCACTTCACAACACATCAGTCATCCACCCATTCACACACACACTCACGCTATGCGCATAACTGTCAATCATTCTGGTGAAGCTAACGCAAGGCCGTCATTCTTTTTGCACTCTTCAACAATGGCGTGCGCTGAAAGAGAAGGTTGGGCTCCCCACAGACGCCACTGTCGTCGGTTTTATGCTAGACAGGTAAGCTAAAGTTCGGCATTTGGAGAAATGCATTTCAGATTACTGCTAGAAGAAGTTATCTACGTCTTTCCAGTGTTGCGCATGCACATTTTTTAAAACATGGAGAGGACGGTTCTTTCCTGAAATTCAGAAACATTGTATGCATTACCTTTGATGATCATATAAGTCATTGATACCTCTTAAATGAGACCAGTATAGTGATCTGTAAACCTCTGCAACCACAAACATGTCAGTTTTAAAGACCACAAACAACTTTAGTTACATCAAGTTTAGCTCACGTGAGTGATGTTGCAACAAAGCAGATTTTTTAGGTGAGGTTCACTGAGAAATGTATAATACTTGTTTATGAAATACGATCGGTCACTGTAAGTTTCACATATGCTGAATGTTAAAATAGTCTTCTACCCCATTTCCTGAATTGGCCACAGAAAGAAAACAGATGGCGAAACACTTGAGTAAGAAAAAGCCCCACAGTTCTATGTCACATTGTAAATTAGCATTCATGAACTCACCTATCTTGGCTCGCAACCTGGGAAGGTTGTATTGGTATAGCGGCCTGGAGAGAGCAGAGTGTACCTCAGCTAAAATCTAACAATTAGCATTAGCAACTCCACAATATGGCACAACACCTTCAGGCTTGTGTTATTTGTGGAGATAAAACATCAACGTTGTAGAGCAAATGGACACATTTACTGCCTCTGTTCAGTGGCCTAGTGCAATGAGTGTCTGCCCTGAGACTGGGAGGTTGTGGGTTCAATTCCATAGTCAGGTCATATAAACGACTTAAAAAAATGGGACCCAATGCCTCCTCGCTTGATACTCAGCATTAAGGAGTTTGATTGGTGGGGTTAAACCACCAAATGGTTCCTGAGCATGGCTGTGTCTGCAGCTCACCGCTCCCCCAGGGGATGGGTCAAATGCGGAGAACAGATTTCACACACCAATTAGGGCGATGGTGGCAGAGGAGTTAAGTGCCCTCCCCGCAATCAGAAAGTCACAGGTTCGTGTCCAGCTCCACCTTGCCTGCTGGTGGTGGTCAAAGGGACCGGCAGTACCAATGTACAGCAGCCTCTCCTCCGTCAGTGCGCCCCAGGGCAACTGTAGCTACGATGTAGCTCATCATCACCAGGGTGTGAATGGGTGAATGACTGAATGTGTTGTGAAGCACCTTGGGAGGTTCTTTGACTCTGGAAGGCGCTTCTGCCCCTTTTCATTCAAATTGTATGGTATTGATGTTTATGTATATTTTTGTTTGTTTTTTATTTATACATTTTGAATGAAATAAAAAGATAAAAACAACCTAATGGGACTTTAACTTTATAGCTGAAAAACGTCCACAAAAAAGCCGAGCATGTGTGTGCTGCTTTGTTTATGCAGACTTTCTGAAGCCATTTGAGCTTCCATCTCCTCATGCAGCACATCGTTGTGACAGGAATTATGTTGTCTGACTGTAGAGTCAGATTAAGAGTCATGGAGTGATAGTATGAAGATCATTATGTTTCAAAATGGCCGAACTTGTAGATCTGTTGTGTGTATTTGTACAACGTGATGTGAGCTTGAAAATTGTGTGCGTGTGTGTGTGCTGTAGAATGTGAGAAGCTGCACACCAACATGCGTAAACCTGTAAAGATAAATGTGTACTTGTAAGAAAAATTCACATGCATGTGAAATAAAATAAAGTTGTGTGTAACATTTTCAACTACAACTCTGTGAACACAAGTCTACAGAGTTGTTTCTGCGCATGCTCAGTTCTTCTCTTACAAGTGCACAGCTCTCTTCTCACACGTCTGATTTTTGAAACATGTCTCACGATCAATATGTGTCAAAATGGACGAGCTTGTAGCTCTGTTGTGTGTCTGTACAATGCCATGTGGGCTTGAAGATTGGATGTGAGTGTGTGTGCAGTAAAATGTGAGCTTGAAAATTGTGTGCGTGTGTGTGTGCTGTAGAATGTGAGAAGCTGCACACCAACATGCGTAAACCTGTAAAGATAAATGTGTACTTGTAAGAAAAATTCACATGCATGTGAAATAAAATAAAGTTGTGTGTAACATTTTCAACTACAACTCTGTGAACACAAGTCTACAGAGTTGTTTCTGCGCATGCTCAGTTCTTCTCTTACAAGTGCACAGCTCTCTTCTCACACGTCTGATTTTTGAAACATGTCTCACGATCAATATGTGTCAAAATGGACGAGCTTGTAGCTCTGTTGTGTGTCTGTACAATGCCATGTGGGCTTGAAGATTGGATGTGAGTGTGTGTGCAGTAAAATGTGAGCTTGAACATTTGAGGTGTGTGTGTGTGTGCAGTACAATGTGAGAAGCTGCACAATAACACCTGTAAACTTGTAAAGAAAAATATGTACTTGTAATAAAAACTCACATGCATGTGAAATAAAATAAACTTGTGTGTAGCATTTTTCAGCTACAACTCTATGAACACAAGTCTACAGATCTGTTTCTGCACATGCTCAGCTTTAATTTCACAAGTGTACAACTCTCCTCTCGCGGATTCCTTTTGAAACACTTGTTGCGCTGTGTTTGTTTCAAAAAGCAGCTGAGCCTATCAGAGGTGAGAGCGGAGCGGGGTGAGGAGGGGGCGAGGGCGGGGAACAGAATCGACCAATCAGTGAGCGCTACGGTTCTCCCCTATTCAGCTCAGCTAGCTTTAGCTAACACTCTGGGTAAGTTCATTTTCAGTGACTTTTTAACCTTTATTTAACTCATTTCATCTTCTTTTTGGACGTTTAAAGTGACAATAACACGACAGAACGTCACGCTATTTGTGCCATTAGTATGGAGTTAATATAAGATGATAGTACTAATGCTTTGTCTGGCTAATGCTAACACGGCCTGTTATGCTAGGCTAGCGGACATCCTGGCCTCTGTATCAGTAGCTTAGCATAATAGTCACTGCAGTGCTTTGTTGTTCTTTTTAACTAGACTTAAAACAGTTTTAATCATGCATAACTAGCTTCTAAGATTCAGTTTGTTTAATTCATTTGTAGTTATCAAGTAATGTGTAAATCAAGCAGAAAGTAGGACGTTTTTTCATATAATTTCCAAAATAAATTACTTTAATTCCATTGAGAAACCAGAACTATTATTTAAATTTAAAACCCGTCTCTGGAATGCTCTGTTCTGCATCATTTAGATGTTTCTTCATTTTATTACATGGAGTTAAACTGGAACATTAACAGGACAGTGATTCCCAAGGACTAGAATTTAAAAAAAACTATTTTAATAAGTTAAAAGTATAATTTGACATGCTGTGGTTGTCTTGTGGCTTACTGTAATCTTTTGAGTCTTAAAGAATTCATCTGCTTTAAAAAATTCAAATGAATAAGTACCATATGTTTTGTTCACACCTGATTAAAGTCCATATTTGTTAAATGATCAAACTTCAAAATCCAGCTCATAATGTTTTGACTCATTTCACTTTGTAAACATGTTTGTTGGTTTGTTTTTTATCCAGGTGGTTCTGGACATCATCTGACCTGGTGAAGGAGAACAAGAGGATCACTGTGAATGCCCTGTTGCTGTCAAGTTTAAACACAAGCTACCTGTTAGGTTGTTCTATTATTAATCTACTTTTGAACTGTTTACCTCCCAGTTTAATAAACAAAATTGTTTTATTTTTGCCAACCCATGTCATGATCTGAGGTTAGTGGCCTCCACCTAACTGCTTGTGAGCGCTTAACTGCAGGTGGGCGGTGCTGTGGAGCGGGCAGCTGCTCCTGATCATAACATCAACCGGTCTGGTATAAAGGAGGGAGTGAGACAACAGCACCTCGCCGGATGATTACTCACTTTGGGTATTTTCTGCCCCGAGAGTCACTAGCCTCTTGAGCATTTCTAGTTTTATTGTTTTTGGAGACTCATGCCGTTATTCTTGTTCCTGCTTCCAGGTACCATCACCATCTCCACCTCTCCAGCCACAAAAACTCCAGACATCCCTCAACCACATCTCAACCAGCTCTGCCAGACCATCCCGCTCTCCACTGCTCACCTGTCCCCTCCTGGACACCCTCTCGAGCCTGGCCGCTGCCTCGGACCTGACATCCCCCTCCTGAGCTCATCACCCCTGCTGGAACCGTAAGCCCCCTCTTCTTGTTGCCATCATCCTCACTCGTCCTCTCCAGTCACTAACACACCTCTGTGTTTCAGAACTCCGCTCAAGACTGAGCCCCACTTAGACGATGCTCCCTATGCATGTATGAAAGTAGGACGTTTATTCATATAATTTCCAAAATAAATTACTTTAATTCCATTGAAAAACCAGAACTATTATTTAAATTTAAAACCTGGGTGGAGTCTCCCTCCAACCACACTTCCTGTTTAAAGGAGCCAGATCATGCTATTTTAAACCTTTGAGAGAAAAGGTCGGCACAATATATGATAAAATATTACTGTAGGCACTATTGAGATGTAATTTTATCCCATTTGGCCCCACTGGCAACAATTGTTGCCAAAGTGTATCACTGTCATTTTCGACTCACAATAAAAAATCACAACGGTACTGATGCAACTCTTTCCACTTATATGCTAGTAGACAACTTAAACAAAGGTTTTGATTAAAACAAATGTTCCCAAGTGCTTCCTATTGCATGACATCTGCTTCCTGCTCCTTCTGGCTGAAGACATTGCGGGTGCAAATCTTCCTGGAAAGTGGTAATTTTCATAAATTTCTTGTGATTTTTTCCATAAAACATATTTATATTTTAATCATTCAAGTCTCTAGAGAG
Source organism: Aphyosemion australe (assembly GCA_006937985.1). Classification (NCBI taxonomy): domain Eukaryota; kingdom Metazoa; phylum Chordata; class Actinopteri; order Cyprinodontiformes; family Nothobranchiidae; genus Aphyosemion; species Aphyosemion australe. Next base: position 1,850,873 of record SSNS01000022.1, read on the forward strand.
TAACCCTCCCCCAAAAAATTGTACCTAGGATAAATATTTTTTTCTTCATGGGCTTATTTCTGTGAGTGGCAACAAAAGTTGCCAGTGGGCACTAACTAAAGGAAAAGCACTGTCTGCAGAATTGCTCCTAATTTACTTATTTAAAATTGTAGAATGATGTACAATGGCTCATTTTAGTCCTCTTTTGAATACTCTTCCTCGCTAAATAAATTCACAGGAGCAACAGTGGTGATATCCAGACCAACATCACAAACTCAAGTGTGATATTGCTTTTACAGAACATTCTACATATGGGGCATGACACTGTAGAAAGGATGATATTGATGATTCTTCAATAGCATCATATGCAAACAAAAACATGGCATATTCATGCATCTATCATGCTTGTTTAATCATTGATTTAGGTCCTGGAAAAGCAGGCAGATGGATCTCCTCTCCTTCCAGAGGCTGGTAGCCCAGACCCTCCTCCAGTGCCATGAAACAAAGCCAAGTAGGCAAGGCAGAAGTTCTTCAATGGTGGTGGCGATAACTGATGCCACCAGGTTTGATAGTTTCAACCACTGGCCCTGCAACACTGGTAGCAGGTACAAGCAATGCAAAGACTGGCAGACGCACTCCATTTGCATGTGGAAAGTGATGTGCCACTACATGTGGAGTGCTTCAAGAAGTACCACAAGGAGTAGAACATGCATAACAGATGATGGAATGTATGGGAAAAAATATGTTATATACATATATATGTTTTTCCAGGTTCTAAAAAAAATTGTTGAGGTTTTGAGTATAAAAATTTTGGGAATAAAGAAACCAGTTGAAATTGTTTCTTGAATTTTATACAGGGAGAACCTGAGGCTCCACTTTTCTGTTATTATTTATTATTACTATATTATTATTTTGTTATTACTATATTATTATTATTATTATTATTATTATTTTGTCTCTATTATTATTATTAGGTGATATTTGACCTACTGACAAGCTGTGTACCCACTGGCAACAATTATTGCCAGTCATAAAAATGCTGTTTTCTTCAAAACAAAGTACGAAATGGAAAAAATAAATATATAGCATGATTCAGAGGGGCTCAACCAATAAAATGATATGCCTTACAATTCTTTAAAAAATCTGGGCACAAATGGGTTAAATTAGAGTTATTTTTGTCAGCCTGAATTTATACCCAGAAAAGAAACAAACTGTTTCAGTGAAGCTCTGCCCACTCCCACGACTGCTCACACACACACACACACACACACACAAAGAAATGATGATGAAATAAAAGTTTATTCCTCGTTATTTTAAAGGTCTTGACTGAGCGAAGCACTAATTCAGTAATTGTTTTTGCATATTTAATCACACAAACGCTTGTTTTTTTATTTATAGAACTGAGGTCTGGCCTTCCTCACTGATTGCTCTCACTGCAGTTTCATAGATGTTACAAGATAACAGAATTCTCACCAAAGCTAACTTTTACCATAAAGTCGCTATAGCATGCAGCAGTCTGACCTCATATTCTGACTGACAAACAACTTCAAAAGTACAATTTTCCAACCAGCAAACACACTAAAGCTGCAGCTAGGTGGCCAAAAAAATCTCTGTGCAGCGCTTTTATCTCTGTTTACATTTCACGGGGGGAAATTTTACAGCCACACACAGCTCAACAAGACAATGGGTCATCTGTTGGTAATCGCTGTTCCATGCACCTGTACCGTTTTTGCTGAGCTTTGTGTTTTATTTAAAATTTCAAGTCAAATTTACTGATTGTTACCAGTTACACCAGCTCACTAACTGTTCCACCTCTGCTGTTTAAGATATTTAACTAACAATGCTTCTAAATCTTTAATGAGCTGGTAAAAGCTAACTTTAGTAGTTCAGTCATATAAGACCACAGGACTGAGTACACATCCTTGGGAAACTCCTTTGCTTACGTTGATGGCAGATACGCTTCTATGCTAACATAGATCTATTTTTATCTGTCATGATGTTAAATCTGATTTATTTAAATGTTTTGTCCATAGCTTAGATGGTATTTATTGAAATGATAAATACTCTGCATTTCTATAGCGCTTTATCCAGTCCAAGGACTCCAAAGTGCTTCACACCATATGCACACACACACACACACACACACACACACACACACACACACACACACACACACACACACAGTGATAGTGTGTATAACCACAGCTGCCCTGGAGCATCTTGACAGAAGCAAGGCCCTGGTGCCAAAGGGCCATCTGATGACCACCTGCAGGTAAGGTGAGTGAAGTGTCTTGCCAAAGGACACAGCTATTGAGAAACACCAAGCAGGGGATTGAACCAGCAACCCACCAATAACAAGATGAAAGTCCAACATCTGAGCCACTGCCTCCCTAAATGTATACACTAACATATTTCTGTCCATTTTTGTAGATATAAAACAGTAATCCTATAGTTCTAGTGAGAATTTTAGTTTCCGTGTCAGTTTACTTTGTGAAAAAATAAAATCAAAACCTGCACGTTGTGGTTTGTCAGGCCACATGCAACGTAGAAGAACAGAGGGATTTTTGTACGCTCATCTGTGCTATAAAAACACAAAGCAAAGGTAACGTTTGCATCTGGTTGCTCATGTTATGAGGTCTACAGGAAACCCACAGAGAAAAATAGCTTACTGTGTGGGCCAACTGATGTTGGAGATAAGCAAACCGTGACAGCACTGACTATCAGAAGATGATGGCAAATTCTAAATACATTTGCTTGATGGTTCAATGTAAAGAAAAAATCAGAATAAATAAATAAATAACTGAAACTGCAGAAACAAACTAAAAGGCTGTGGTGCACTTGGAGGCAGCACTATGGTGCAACATTTGGTTTGATGAACGATACGAGTTGTGATTGTTTAAGCTGCAAAAATGTTTTGTCTCCTCATCATAAAACAGCAGCTGATGTTGTTTGACTCAACCACTCACGTTGAACCCATTATAGATGACACTTGTGGGTTAAAACGTGATCTTCTGCTTTTTAACTGCAGGTCAGCCTCACTCAGGGAGGAGCTGCATGCATTTCATGTTTTTCTTCCTACAACTTTTCTTGTTAGGGCTATTTTCTAAGCTGTGATCATGCATATGGAATTCAGCATTAAGGCAAGGCAGCTTTATTTATATAGCCCATTTCATACACAGAGGCAATTCAATGTGCTTTCCATTTAGCAAGAATGGCAAGAACAATAAAATCAACATGACAGCACAATTCGATTAAGTCCTTATAAACATGTTTGTTGTTCTGTTTAATAACTTGACCATTGGTGGTTCGTTTGTCACTGTGTGTTCTTGCAGTTAAAGACAAATTTGTTTCCTAGAGACAGAGAAGACCATCAGACCTCAGATCATTTGTTTCCACGTGATTTCTTGTTTCTGAAAGTTCAAATGTTCCCTTTTTTTCTAATACGTTGAGCTGTAATTAGTTACCATGGGCATGTGCAATGGAATTGGAGGGACTTTCAGCCCAGTGTGGACGTAATCTCAGTCCAAAACACAACAGATTTACTTTTTATTCGTTTTTTTAATTTACATAAATTATTACTTAGAACAAGAGGGGAAAGACAGTCCTGACATTGTCTCTTCAGCTCTTTTATTGAGGTTTGAAAAGAAGACTGGGTTATAAAGAAGTCTTTCTTATAACAGCAAACAAAAACATGATCCATTAAGACAGTTTAAAAACCAGAATCCCATTCATCTTTTCTCAAGTAATCACCACACCAGAGCCAAGAGTAAACTACAGAAATCACCATGTAAATAAAGGCTACAGTAAACCAGCTAAAATTGTTGCAATAACCATCATTTTTGCACATAAATGACATTACTCCCCATACAGAAAATGGTAAAATGGAAAGATGTGATGGTGATACAACTCCTGATTTTTTTCATGAAATGCAACTAGACCCCCTCAAATAAAGCAACAAAAGTCCGGTTATCTTCTATATATGCAGTATTGATAATCAAATGATTCTCTGGTTTTCCTCTAAACACTTCTGACCTCTAGTGGATGTGACAGAAAATAAACAAATCTATTCAAAGAGATTTGAACCCTAAGTAACCCAGACTAAATCATATCTTGATTTTATTTTCCCTCTTAATCGTTTATCACCTGTTCTTCTGAACATACACCACATCGGCCATTTGCCTTGTATAGGAAAAGGAAAACCATTGAGTTTCTCTTGTTGCTGAGCAGCACAGCTGCATTCAGCAGAGCGCTTAAGGAAAAGTAACCCCTCACACATGTTCTTTAGTTATTTTGGCAAATAAATTACAATCATAGAATAAAGTGAACAGAGTTAGTTATTAAAAAAGAGTAAGGGTGCTTTCACATAGGATGTGATGGATGCAGAACACTCCTAAACACATGGTGCATGACAGCGTGATTGTGATGTGCTGCATCAAGCTGTATGGCAGGCAGAGTGCAGCATAGTAGAAAAATGAGAGAGAGAGAGAGACAGTTCTGACATTGTGCACAGGAGTGCACTCATCTCCTCTGCTCCAGCGCACCACTCTCTGTGTGCAAACAGCCTAAAACATGTGCAAATCCCTAATTCAAGTCAGTATGTTGAGATATATTTCAGCAAATTTTGCTGAATAGTTCCAAAGACCTGTAAACCTTAATTTCTCACTTGACCAAAAGCTCCTTGTCTAGTTTTTAAATCGTGGCTCAATGTTCAACATTTTCTATTTTCAACATCTATTTCTACTCTTGCTATCAGCATTCATTTCTAATAAACAGTCCTGTAATTGTTCTGTTCTAAGACAACTGAAAACGTTGACTTGACAGATAAATAAAAATCCTAAAGCTTTAATTAATTCTGAAATAAAATTAAAGAAAAAAAAAACCTGGTCTTTATGCTTTTTTATTTTATAGTTGGCTGATATTTCAATCATTTACATTACTATAGACTTCCTTCTAATTTGAGCTACTTTACACATAAAAATATTATTCATTCACATATAAAATTCAGTTTAAATACGACAAAGGTTTGTTTTTTTGTATGTTTTTGTGAAAGACAAAGCAATTTAAATGTCCTAATTATCTGTTCAAAATCAACAAATTCCCAAGATACTTATAACTGAACCACTTATTAGCTCCAAAACGTTAAACCCCGACTGGCTCATGAAAATCCTGCACATATTCTCCATCTTTCAGATTTGGTAAATATCTGTTACACAGAAACAGCAACTTAAATATCAATCAATCTTTCAGCCTTAGGCAAAGCATTAGAGAAACTCATAATCTAAAATCTTTCAACTGTTTGTAAGACTTTTTAACAAAGTTAAACCATCAAGTTAAATGAAGCATTTTTAAACTAAGACGCTGTTTTACTAAGATGATAATTCAAGTCTGTTTAACCACTGCATTGCACAGTGTTTCTACATTTATACACATGGAAACAGATTCTTTGCAGGAGCACATCAGCACCATCCCTTGTTCTCTGGTCAATTAGCCTTTCGCCGGCTCCACCCCCAAAACGGCTATTGTCCAATCACACATCATAGCAACCGTTACTGTCCGACAACTTCAAACAAGATGATGAAGCTAAGCCTAATTTATACTAGCTCGATAGTAGTCGTGTCTCCTTCGTTGCGTATGGTCAGAACCTCCTCATTGAGCTCAACCAGCAACAGCCAAGCATGAGTGCTCCCCGCCCACGGCTGGGAGGAGGTCCGCCTCCCAGACTATCCAAGACCACACCATGCCGGCTAATCAGCGTAATATCACCGCAATGGTGTGTCTTGTAAACGCACATTAACATTACGCAACAGAGGATGGTGTCATGTTTACATGACGAATTAATGCCGAGATCCAGCCGGGAACTATATTGAAAATGAAAGTAAACACGGGCATAAGTTTCGTTTTGTAAACAGACTCTGCTGAGACGATAAACTGGAGCAATGCAGCGCTCCAGGAGCTTTTCTCCGTTAGAGCTGCCTGCAGCTCAGATCATCTGACAGCTCACAGGGACTGTGGAGGACAGACATCTGTAGCTGATTGTGAAAAACACCTAAGGAGCAATAAAAAGCAAGTTATGTCCAAGATAAACGGAAGTCCGTGGCAGCGCAGAGACCGCCCCCATACCCCTTTATGCTGCCATTGCGTCATCTTTTATAAAAAAGACACGATTGTGCCACATTACCACCACGGTCTGAGCTCTTATAAACGACCTAAGGCTCCCACTGCATCCCCGCCACCACTCCTCGGATCCACGCATTCCCAGACGCCACCTTCTTCCAAACTCCCAACTCCTTGTTCCCTGCTACGCTTCGCTCAGCGGAGCCGACACTAATATATCCCTCCACTGCATACTGTAACCCTTTTTGCCTCGATCTGGATGATATTGCGGAGGAATTGCTCCAAAAAATGTCGCTGACACGCATCTGTCTACTTCTTTCGATTGCGGCAATCTGCCGAGCTGGTCAGTGTTTGACCCAATTTGTCGGACTTAGCAACAGTAACTAAGGGGGGCGGGGCTTGGCGAAAGGTCAAATGGTGTTCAAGCCCAACTTGTCAAACTGATCCACTAGTGCATCAAATCGTAGCAAGCAGCAAAAGCGTTCTTCCTCAGCTCTTATGGCCTAAGTTGAACAACCAGCCAAATCAAAAATGAAGTATAGATAAAGGAGTTCCCAAGCTCCAGTTTCTGATTCAGTAAAGCTTCAGAGTTTCTGGAGACCACTCTGAAGCTTCTCTGGAGGAGGCTCATTTTTCTTTTTAAAAAGATTTTTGAGCTTTAACGTTTTTTTGCTTTTATCCCTGTCTTTGTTTTTATCTTCTCCACTTTCAGGGGGTGATGCAAGGGATGGTAACACATCCTTTGGTGGTGGCAGAGGTGATTCCAGTTCAGGGTGCAGCCTGCTCTGAGGCAAGTTTGGTGTGGAGGCCGATAGGTTGGATGGGGTGGACGCCATAGGGCTGCATGACTTTTCTAGGATTCCATCATACACAAGCTGGCTAAGGGGGCCAACGGTATTAAGCTCAGATGAAGACTTCCACGGCACCTGGGAGGTTAACATGAGGTCAGGCTGTATGAAGTGAGATGGTAAAGAACTTGATTCAACTTGATTTGCTCCCAACTCATCCCTGAGTACTTGTTTGGGTGCTTCCATTGGGACTTCAACTCTGTCCCTGTACATTTTTCCTAGGAAAGGTTCTGATGAACTGTGGATGTCATCTCTGGGAACCTTTGGTATTCTCCTTCTAAGAGAACTCAAAGACATATCATTTTCATTTCTCAGCAACCCTCGGCTTGTTAACGGCTCCAGACTCTCTTGCATATCTGTGGAGATTTCCATACGCTCATCTAGCATCTCTCTGGGAAGCATCTTTATGGAAGCAGAATCTGTACAATACTCCAGCTCATCTCTAGATATCTTTCTTTGTGGTATTATAGCAGTCTCAACTGTTGGGTCTTTTGCTAATGCTCTCAAAGATGCCTCATGATGACTTTCACCAATATTCAGTGGATGTTTCCAAGAACTTGTGTCTTGAGATGTTCCCATTGAGTTTTTTCTCATTATTCTTCTGGATTCAATCAAACGCTCAGCATCATCTCTTATTATCTTTTTGGAAACACTGTCTATGGATGACCCCATCATGTCTCTTGAAATCTTCCTGGTGCCATCTGTCGATGCTTCTAATTCAGTTCTAAGAATCGTTCTCATGTCCTGAGGTAAATCACATTTTTCTCTGAGGACATTCCTCAAATCCGCTCCTGTATCTTTTTCCATTTTGGGGGGTGAAAACTCTTTTTCTAGCTCATCTGAAAATCCTTTTCCATATGAAACTTCCATTGAAGATCCACTTGCATTCCTTGATATCTTCCGCGGTGCCGTGTTTACAAAGGACTCCTCGCCAAAGCTCTTCAGGGAAGACGTTTCCAAAGAAGGATCTAATATCTTCTCTTTTGCCATTTTTCTGCGACAAACATCCAGATCTGAAGACGCTTCGTGCTCCTCTATGTGATGTTTGTGAAGTGGAGATTCGGCAGCTGCTTCTATTTTTTCACTCAAATGCTTTGTAGCAAAACAGTCTGAGAGAGGCTCAGATTCATCAAGATAGAACCTTCTAGAAGAATGATCAGCTGTAGAAAACACTTTGCTGTGGGAAACAGGTGATACATAATCGGAGTCCAAATATTTCTCTTGGGAATCTCTAAATGAGAGAAAGTAGAAGAAAACAGGTAGGTAGTTTAAACACTTGTCAACAAGCTTAAAATAAGTCTCAAACTAAAAGAAAAGTTTGAAATAATAGTCAGAAACATACTGTTTTTTAAGAGTTTTAAGGATCAGTTCCTCTCCATCGTCATAGCGAGGATAGGGGGCTCGAATGGGGATCAGAAGGTCAGGGTCTGGAGAGATCATGGCAGCTGGTGGCTGAGGGATGACCCCGGGATGACGTACTCTCCGTATGGTGGAACCTCGCAGCCGTGGAGAGCGCTTCAGGGGTGGAACTGGCAAGTATTAAATGGTAAAGAGGTCAAATGAGCTACTCTTGTGTCTGACAAAACCATAAAATTACACAAGAGATATATTTGTGTGTTATTGTTAAACTTTTCCAGGGGCTTGATGATATAGGATCATACATATAGTTACATGAGTTACTGATGATATTAAACAGCCACATCTTTTACTCATTTGGTATTGGCGTTTTCCTTTTAAGGGTGTCTTTGTGGTGTCTATCACAAGACCTCAGACGCAAAGTCGGATTTTAAATTAAATGGAGGCCATTTTTCATTTTTATATAAATGTGATCCTTAAACTGATCTGGAAAAAAATGTGTAGAAAAAGACGGCAAACGTTTTCAAATGCACTACATAATACCTTCCCAAGCTATCATGTAAATAGAAACATTGACTTCAAGTTTGCAGAACAAGAAGAAAATAAATTTAGCAATAGCTAAATGTTTAGAGAAATTGGATGGCAGACAATGGAACAGCAGCTCTGAACTATTAACCTAACGTCCCACTAATTCATTTGTTTGTGTTTTTTAAATTCATCAGTCCTGTAAGCTACCTGGCATCTGTGGTAAAATCGGAGAAGTGGGCTCATCTAGAAGATCTTCTATAGATCCATGAATGGAGCTGTGACATGAGCAGGATGACTGGGACACTCGGGACAACCCCAGACCCTCAGAGTAGAGTTGAGCGGTGAGGTTCACTAGTCCAGGATTCCTCATAATCGGTAAGCCACAGAGCAGTTCAATATTCTGCCAGCGATGAAGGCGCTCTCGCAGACAAGCTGTTACTTCTGACAATGCATTCCTGCAGGATGTACAAAGTTTGGTCATAAAATCTTCCCTGTTTTCAGATGTTCCAGAACAAAACCTGCACAAAGAACTTTCTGCCTCACTTTGCCTCCATGATCTTGTGGTCAACCTGGTCTAGGGATGAGCTGTGTGCCACATGAAGAGTTCCCAGCACTGAGCTCCTCTTCTTCTTAATCTTTTCTGCCTGCAAACACAAACAAAAGACTAATGTAAAAATTTAGATCATGGGGTTAATATTATAGAAATGCATTAAACTTTCTTCACAAAGTCTCTGTTTTCCCCTTTTTACCTTCATATGTTACGTATTTACATACAGACTACTGCAGGGGTTTTTGTACATTACCTCTTCCTTGGCAATGGAAAGCTGTAGCTCTGCGCTCTGCTTTTTAACGTTGTAGTACTGAACCTCAATCTCATGTGTCAGCTGGAGCCACTGTTGAAGAGCGCCTGAAACAGTCCAGCTGGCCAGCATCTCCTTCTCTGCCTGCTTCAGTGCTCCACGGACCTGGCCAAATGTTAGAGCTTTAGAATAATTGCAATTAACAGGTTAGATCAGAATATTTAAAGGGGACTGTGCTCATTTCAAACTATCTGGTTTTATTCTGGGACTTTCTTTGGCCCGCTCTCATCTGATTATTTTGTAAGGGTAGAATGCCTTCTCCAGGTCGGGACGAGTTCCTGCCTCAAGAGGAGGAGTTTAAGTATCTCAGGTCTTGTTCACGAGTGAGGGAAGGATGGAGTGTGAGATCGATAGGCGGATTGGTGCTGCGTCTGCAGTGATGCGGGCGTTGTACCGGTCTGTCGTGGTGAAGAGAGATCTGGAGTTAAAAAGCAGAGTGGCTTTGGGGACAAAGGTGGCTCTCCTCATCTCAGTCCTGCAGGAGATGCAGCGGAGGCGCCGCCCAGAGGGGAGCCATTTAAATGCAGGGTGACGGATGTGAGAGGGGTCACTGGTGATTTTGGCTGCCTGTTTAATGGCCTGTTGGCTAAAAACCTGTGCAAGAGATCTGACAGGCACACCAATAATTTTAGAGCACACTGATGCAGCCTGTTCTTGTTCTGAAGGCTGAGGGAGTGGAACCAGCAGGTAATGGAGAAGGTCATGATGCTTTCCAGGAAAGCATAGTAAAAAGTCATCATGATGGGTGTGCTGACTTCAAAGGAGTTGAGTTTCCTGAGGAGGTAAAGCCGTTGGTGGCACTTCCTAAGAATCTGCTCTGTGTTGGCAGAGAACTTCAGGAGGTTGTCAAAGATGGTTCCCAGGTATTTGTACTCTTCAACTACCTCCACTGGCTCACCGTGGATGGTGGTGGTAACTGAAGCAGCCAGATCCTTCTGCCTGCTGGAGAAAGTCACCACCATCTCTTTGGTTTTGCTCACGTTCAGTTCAAGTTTGGAGCTGTCACACCACCCTACGAACTCCTGAAGAGCAGGCCCGTGGTGTTGTGAAGGGCCTGACAGCAGTGACAGGAGAACTGTGTCATCAGCATATTTCACCAGGTGACAGTTGGGCTGTATGGATCTGCAGTCGTCAGTGTAGAGGATGAATAGCAGAGGGGAGAGCACACAGCCCTGTGGGGAGCTGGTGGAGGTGGAACGGAGCCTGGAAAGAGAGTTGTTGACCCAGACTTTCTGAGTCCTGTTGGTCAACAAGTCCAATATCCACAGGAGCTGTATTTTCCTAAGTCCCAGCAGACCGGACTGGCAACTGTGAAGTTGCAAGTGGAATATTCTGGCCACAGGGGGCGATAGGGGCTGGGTGACCTTTCATTAACCCTGTAAAGGGTCATTTTAGCACATACTGGCTCAAGAAAATGATTTTAAAAATATGAAAAAGTTGCAAAGTGTCCCTTTAACAAAAATTCACTTTGTGCTTATAATTTACTGCTAATTGTTTTTTTTAAGGTGTCCCCAATTTTTTCTTTGACACGACTGACAGCTTCTACGTCAGACACACGGGTGCTGCTTGGCAACATTTGCAAAGAGGAAGAAAAATCAACTTTCTGTTCATCCAAATGTATTTTTCCTGCCAGAAGGAAGCATTATCAGAATGACTGCCAGGCCGTGTTATTTTTAATTGACTGGAGGAAACATTAGATGACCTAGATTTTACAGCTAGAGGGCATCACATAATGCCAAAGTTTATATTTGTTTTGTTTGGATGGAAAGAACATTGTCACTTGCTTGGATGTCAGATTAAAATAATATGATAATATTACATTTGTATAGTGTAGTAGGTCATATTTGTGCCCTAATTCTTCCAAAAACATGTAAAGATTGCTGACATAAATCGCTTTAGGTTTGCTTGAAAAATTTCAAAAGAACTATTGAGGATTTGCAAACATGTAGCAATGATTTCGTTTGAAATTGAGCATTTCTTACCTGCTCCAGCTCCTCCTCTGCATATCGAAGGCGACTGAGCTCACTGACCGCTCCCTGCCTCAGCTCATGAAGGCGATGAGCTTCCTCCTGCGCCCCCATGATCTCATCCCTCATCTTCTCCTCCAGGTTCTGTTTTTCCTCTGCCACATTACGTTTCTCCTCCTGGGCTCGCTCCAGTCTGAGGAAATTCATATTTTATTGGTTTATTCACACAAACTAAAGTCATTTGAATAAATTGCAGTAGATATATAAGTGGAGTAGTCACTGTTCCTGCAGGTCCATGAGGCTCTGTTCAGCTCTCTGCAGACTTTCTAAATCTTTCATCATTTTGGTAATGTGGACCTTGCTGGCTTTGCTCTGGGCCTGAGCAAACCAGCAGCCTCCAACTCCCATCACCACGGAGACAATGAGCAGAAAGTCTTTCATGTAGTTATGAGGGGGGCCTGTGAGAGAGTTGATTATGAAATGTGTATAGGGAAGAATTCTGACGTTATATTTAAAGTTTATAGAAAACATTGCATTTGTTCCTACGTGTAGGTGGTCCAAACAGCACCACATCCAGGGCTTTGATATTGAGCTTCTGTTTGTCTCTCTGGTCCAGAATTTTCAAATGGCCGCTCAGGAAGGAAGGCTCATTTGCTGCAATCCTGGAGACAAAAATCGATTTAGTTTTAAAAAGCGCAACAAAACGTTGGTACTTTTCCCTGTGCCTTGCTCACACATCCTTTCCCCCATCTCACCTAGGGAGGGTGTTTCCATTGGACTTAAAGTCTTTAAAATTCCTCTCATACTGTGGCAACTCGACAAACTCTTTCAACCATTGTAGGACGTCATCTTGAGTCCAGTTGTGTACTGTCAACGGGAAATCCGAAGTCACATAGAGTAAAACTTTACACCTATAGAGACAAGTGTTAGCTTTAATAGAAAGATCCACCTTCAGATGACTTCCAGCCCCTCCAGAGCTCCTCCACTGTGATGTGCTGGTCTTCTCTGTGCAGTTTGCTGTGTTTTTGGGTCTGCTGCTGCTGCTTCATGTCTTCAATGATAAACTGCAGCAACATAGAGAACAACATGGCAAAATGTTCAGGGGTGTTTTGCAGAACATTTATGTGAAAAAATAAAATGCATGCAGTTCTGCTCTGGAGATTGCCTCAGAGTCTAAGAACGTTTTACTTCTATGTCCTAGAGACCTCTTTAATAGTTTTGGGGAGGTATTTTAGGTTGGCAGCACAAACCACGTGTATCAAGATTTTTGCAGACTTTAAAAAAACGTATCATTCCACACCAAAGGTGATGCCCTTTATCGTCCTTACTATTTTTGATCTGACTCGCCACTCGACTTGAACTTCATTTGTATAGGACTTTACAGACACAAACATGTGAGTGACCGGTGAGAGTCTGCCCGGGGCACACCGGAGTCTGATTTCCAATCAGCAGGAGGTGCTTCTTAGGCACAGACGCTGGAGACGGAGGGCAAGACCTAAAGGACAGCAGCAGAGCTTGCCAAGCTCTGAGACCGGGGACAGATGCTGAGAGCACGGAGGTCAAGAGACAACAAATAAAATGTTGGTACACTGAAAGCTAACACAACAGTAAGAGATCAGAATAAAATAGCAACACCATCACAGAGTTAAGAGCTAGATCTTAAAAATGGGTCTTCAGCTTTGATTTAAAAACCGCTACAGGAGAGGACTGCAGTAATGGCAGCTCGTTCCAGAGTTTTGGAGCTGCCACTGAAAAAGCTCTGTCCCCCTCATCTTCAGCCGTGACTTGGGGACTGAGAGCACCTGAGAGGGAACATACAACTGCAGCATGTCAGCTAGGTATGCTGGAGTCAAGCCATTCAACGATTTAAAAAACAATAAAATTACTTGAAAATGTATCCTGAAAGAGATGGGTAGCCAATGTAGAGCTGCCAATACAGGTGTAGCATGGTCAAACTTTCGTCTGCTGTCCTAGAATCTCCCTGCAGTATTTTGGACAAGCTTGAGGTAAGCTCAAGGCACTCTTTCTCCAAAAAGGACAGAGCACAAAGTTATGAACGCATGCACAACAGTTTCAAGGTCCCGTCTAGACAAGAATGGTTTAACCTTAGCCAAGCGTCTTAGATGATAGAGGGAATATGCCACAACTCTATTTGTGACTTCTGGAGCAAAAGGCATTGCTGATCTTCAACCCTAAATTAACAACCAAATCCCTCATGTGGGGGTTTATCTCACCAACATCAACCATAGAGGCATCAGTGTAACTGTCTTATGTTCGTTAATACACAGGAAGTTCTCAGCCATCCATGCTTTGACTTCACCCAAACAATCTAAAAACTTTGAGACTGGTCAACCGCCAGACTCATCCAAAGGCAAATACAGCTGACAGTCATCAGCATATAGGTGAAAAGCGATACCATGCTTCTGTAGGATATCACCCAATGGCAGAATGTTCACACAAAACAGCAGGGGTCCCAATATTGAACCCTGTGGAACACCCCAGGGGAGATGGGAGAAAATAGAAGAGAAACCACCCATCTGTACACACACCATTCTGTTTGATAGATAGGATCGAAACCAATTTAAAGCTAGGCCAGTAGAAATGCTCTAATGCAACAACACCTTGTGGTCCACCGTATCAAAGGCACAGTCAGATCCAATAAAACAAGCAGCACAGGCCTAAGAATGTCATTCAAGACCTTCAGAAATGCTGTCTCAGTGCTGTGTAGGGGTCTAAAACCAAACAGAAATATTTCTAAAATGTTATTTTCATTAAAAAGGCCATCAACTGGCCGTATACATATCTTTCCATCACCTTATTTAAAAAGGGCAGCTTAGAGATTGGCCTAAAATTAGCTAGCAAAGATGCATCTAGCCTGAGCGCTGGCACCATCGGTTCCTCTGACCACCACTGGCAGACAATGTGGGTGAAGTGTCTTGCTCAAGGACACAACAGCAGGATTCTCTGCCGGGAACCGGGATCGATCCTAAAACCCTCTGATTACTGGACAACCAGCTCTACCTCCTGAGCTACTGCTGGTGAAATTTTCGTCCACCGACGCTGTCGTTGGATCGAGCAGTCGCAGACGTGCGCTCTCCATTGTGTTCAACAGATAATTGAAAAACTGGAATCTACACCGTCTGTCCTTGCATGTCTGTCAGAAAGCCCTTGCCTTGATGGGTAATGGTGCTGCGTGTGTCTGCATCTCCACAGACAGAGAAGTATGAGCTAGTCTTAAACATTGACATGTTATGCACAACAGTTTCAATTTTTTCAGTGCATAACCAAACTCTTTTGTCACTTACGGTTGAGGACATCACAACTTATAGATTTTAGACAGTGACTGTATTTAATTTCTCCTGGATTTCTGCTTCTCTGTTTCATGAATAGCCTTGTTGGAGAATAAGATATTCACAGGCACATTTTCCATGATTACCCTAATGAGTCACTGCTATCAGCTTTAACATTTCTGTCATTTCTATACTCATTTGTTTGTTTTGATCCTCATTAGCATTCATTCCGCAGCATGCTGCTTTAGCTACTCTTCCTTGGGTCATTTTAAACATCAAACATATAAAAACATTACATTACATCCTTGTATAGTTTTTATAACAAAAACAGTAAAAAAGTACTTCCTAAATGACTAACATTGAATTGCTTCTGTGTATAAAATGTTTTACTGAAGAACATCTGTAGGTATTGGCACCTTTCAAAATTTCTTCAAACGTTTTAATGTTCATCTTATTGCTTAAATAGTTTTAATGGGGGTCTGTGTTTTTATGTCCACTGCAGCATTGAAGTATATTGCCAATGTAACTGATAGTGTGTAGAGCTGTCTTGGAATGTGTTCTCAGTTGTAAACACAGGCGTCGTATGATGCCTAATGGCATTTCTGGATTTTAATGGGTCCGGTTGACTCGTCTGATGTCAACCTGTCAACTGAAACCTGAAGCTCTAAATAATGTCAATGCTAAAGATTCTAGAATTCTGGGTTTACCACCAATGACGCACATTCCCAAATTATTTTAAAATGTTTAATGGATTTGTTTTTTAAGGGAAACTGTAGAAAACACACCAAAATGTGTGTTTCTTATAACTCCATCTCATGGATGTGTCTTTTTAGGGACGTTCACGAGCATCTGCAGCATTTTGAAGAGACGTGGCTGCAGAAACCTTAATTTACAAGTGTTACTCTGTCTTAAGTTTATTAGCAAAAAGTTAATTATTTGCCAAAAAAAATCCTAGTCCAGTCAGAGTTATACTCTGGTAAGGATGACCATAAAGGTCAGCCGAGTTCCAGTATTCTATTAGTGCAAACCAATTTTGTCACTGAGCCAAAAAGCAAACTTATACTGTTGCTATCCTTGAAGGAGCACTTGACAACTCCAGGCAGCACACCTGTTGTTGTACTGCTTGACTCTCGCCTGCAAGAGCATGTGCAAGAGAAGAAAACAGCTCAAATATAAGATTCGTACCTCCATGCTCTCCTCCACCTCAATGCCGCCATCTTGGTCATCATCCATCATCTGGTGGATGTTCCTCAGAGCCTCCAGGCTGTAGCGATCAGCCTCGTTCATACATGGTGGAAATACAACCATACATGGGTCTGCAGACACACATTCATCATTATTTTAGTTGTTTCAAAGGCGTTCATTTCACATTATAAAGCTACTCACACAAAGTCTGCTAGAAAATGCCTTGAAACAATTCAGTCTCAAAAATGGTAGTTTATGCTAATGCTATTTTATAACCTTTCATTTGCCATAAATGTTGCATTTCATGATTCAGGCACATAAAAAATCCAACCAGGAAGAAACGGGAATTTCTCGTTTCCAGTCAAATAACCACAAAGTTCTTTGTAACTCTAATGTTGAACTTGTGTTATTCTATAAGGTTATAAAATAGCATTTGTATAAACTGCTGAAATTTTTTGGGATTTATTTTTAAATGGCAGCAATCCACTTTAAAATTGGCCCTAGAATGAATAGACGTTAGCTGGTCCGTCCAATCAGAACTGATCTCTCTTTCTCCAAACTGAGGTTGTCCTAAATGCTACCTAACAGATAAAATATTAGTTGTTCAGAACTTTTTCACACAAACACGCTCATCTAAACTATCCCTTTAAAAGGCAACCAACAAACCCACTAAATAAGTTCAATACATTATGACTAGCTGTTTCAAAGAGAAACAAATCATACAAATCCACGTGTGGATGGTGCTCTCCAAGCATTATAAAATCATGAATTAGTCTTTTATTTTCTATTTTAGAACACAAAGTCAAATGGGAGAAGAGGTTAGGCGTAAATACATAAATGATGTGGGTGTTTTCTAATCCTGTGGAGATTTATCTAGTTTTTGTTAAAGTGTGATATAAAAAAATCAATACAAAAGCAAACTTTCACAATTACATACTTAAATATAAGACACATATTATAAAACTGATTACAGCCTGTCTGTCACCACACAGCAGTGAGGACTCTGGACTCGTTATGACTAAATGAACTATCATATTCAGGTCTACAGTGTATTCCAGGATCAAGTGCATGATGGCAACACATGAGACGACTGGTCTAATGAGTCACAGTTCATTTTTTTTCTATGACCCAAGAGTTTGGGTGCATCAAGGAGCAATCTGCAGAAGGTCAAAGGTCAGCCAGTAACATTCACCATCAGCAGACCTCAGTAAAACAAGCTGCTCCCCGCCCACAGTGTGGGATCCATACACTAAAACAACCTCTGGGTAAATAGGTGGATACTGTTTCCCACTGAATGTAAGTGGGGAAAAGTCAAAACAAACAGTACAAAGTGAAATGATAGAAATGGTTAATTGTCCTGTATTTTTAACTGATAAGTTTATTAACAAATTACTTGTTATTGTCTAATTAATTTGGTCAAATTCAGTCAAACTTTATTTAACTTTTCTGAAAAGTTAAGCAAAATGCTGTGAATCACTGATTTATTATTATTATATAATAATAATATATTGTAGCGTAGCGTCCCAAAAGGCCATGTTTATTTCATCAAAATGAAAGAAGTTAACTTTTACATTACAGGCCTGAATCATGCATTCAGACAAACTTGATGTCTTCTGATATGCCACAGGATGAGTTAATGAAATTGGGGCACGAGAAAGAGGGAAATCAAGTTGTTTTTAATCCACTTTCTAACTTGCTCCATATTTTGTTCATCAGTCCAATCATAAGTAATGTTTATCTCTTTAAACTGAGGCTGTTCAAGAGAAGGTTTTGTTCATAACTTTTCCACAAACACACAATTTAAAAGATCTGAACAATCACTTTAGATTGTTTTGTTTAAAAGAGAAGAGGATAACATTTGACATTAATAGTAAAAAATAATAAAACTGGTTCCATACCTGGTGGGTGGAAACCAGTGCTCCCTCCATGGGAGGTGAAGCTCTGGAGGTCTCCGACAGTGTGCGCTGCCACATAAAGCGCAGTGTGAAAAACAAGCAAGAAAAGGATCAGAGGAAGCATTTCCGATGACTGGTTGCCTCAAACTGTTGTCCAAAGTTCAGAAAGTCCTTAAAAAATGGATGAAGAAATAACATGAACAGGACGGAGCCGTGTCCCTGAGGCGGCTGTGTCAGTGGGAGAAAACGATCTGGGTTTCTATTACGGGCAGAGCCAGAGGAGGGATGTGACACTGATGCTCACTTAGGGATCAGGCAAGTCGGATAATATGTTTCCAAACTTATTAAAGCATTCACAAATAGAGAAAACTATTTCAAAATAATGATCACTGAAAACTTGTGTCCCAAAATCATTCGAAACGCAGGAATCGTAAATATTTCTGTAGACTTGGAGCAAAAAACGTCAGAAAAACTGTTTCTGATAAGAAATCCAATATGATCACATAGATTTCAGAAAAATACCAAAGTCTAGATGATGTTTTAAAAAAATGGGAATGGCGTCTAATTTTCCTGATGTCTGATCAGTCTGTGTTGGATTTAAGCGTTTGATCCCAGGTAAACCATACATCTGCCCCCCCCATCCACCGTCCCAGCAAAGAGGTGGAGGTGTGACATTCATACCCGGAACTGACAGCCGTCCTCGGCCCTCCCCGTCTCTCTCTCTCTCTCTCTCACACACACACACAGACACACACACACACACACACACACACACACACACGGATTCCAGCCTGAACAACTTGAAGAACCCTTGAAAGGAGGATCAATCAGATCCACTCAAACCTAATTATAGGAAGTATTGCCTGATATCAACACCACCATGTCAGCTAAATCCCCTCATGTGTCTCATAATAGGCTGGCAGTTGTATGTCCTTGTTCACAGCTCTCCATCCCATGTGGAAAGGCTTAACAAGTCTCGACACTGTTGTTCACAGAGGAACCCTTAAACCCGCTGTTCCAAATATTTTGTCTTCATGAGCAGAAAGAAACCATTTAAGGAGCAGAAACTAATGACAGATGCAGCTAACCCACTGGTGCAGATGCATAGAGTAGCCTCAACTGTCACCAAGTGTCCGGTTTCATTCCAGTGATCGAGCTCCCAGTTTATAAATAGTGGGACGAATTTGACCCCTACCCTGGTGAGCATGCCAAAGTGGCAACTAGTCACGTGTCGGGACTGAATGAGGGCATCATTTCTTTGTATTTTATAACATTTTAAATGACAATAAAGGCAAATATATCAAAAAGTTCAATGTGAATTGTTTTTCCTATTATTATAAGACTTTCAGAGTAAAGTCTCAAAGGGGTAAATTTCATTTGTCCGATTCTCTGCAGCTAAAATGTCAACATCTGCATTTCTAACAGCTAAATTAACAAGTTTCTGCATCAAACAGCTGATGTTGCATAAAGACGCAACAAGAAAACCTTGGACTAGAACCTAACTTTACCTCTAATAAACAAACAGCTGCTTTATAAAGCCTGGATTGCAGAAGTGACTGTTGGAAAAAAAAAATTATGAGTGAGTTTTCTAAACGTTTTAAAACTTTCACAAAAGGTCTCATTTTGATTGGAAAGTTTGTATGTTGTGCTTTTCTGTCACTGAAATGTGAACGTTAGAACAATCACTACAAATTTCCTCTCAAGTTAGTCAAAAGAATTCTGTTTGATTTCCATGTCTGCAAAAAAAAAGTGACAACTCTGGGAGGGGGTGTCGACTTGTGACGGACCGTTGAGACAGAAAAGAAATCTTACATCACGTTGTAAGACAGGCACAACAAAATGATTACTAAATATTTGGTTACATTTTTGTTGATGTTTAAAAGCGTAGTTTTGTATTGTCCGGGAGTATCGAGACATGTGACACAACCAAGATGGTGTTGGTTGGAGTTGCCTGTTAGGACTTAAATCCAAGCCTCAGAAGCCTATAGGTGACGTCACACAGGGTCAATGGTATCAACCAAGGGGTAAGCTACACCTTTCAAAGTTGAAGCAAACATGGAAGTGACAAAAATAACAGTTCCCCCCTCACCTTTAGGTGCTGCCTCCCATGTTAAAAATGCCAACTTCACAGCAGGCCATTCTAAACCCCCTAAACCAGCCTTGCTGTGAAAAGAGCTGTTGACCCCTCCCACTCGGCCAGGACATGAATATGATAATGAGCTGCTTGCTGATTGGTTGGTTTCCCCATAATGCCCATCTGATAATCCAGCCTTGCACAACAATAAAATTGTTTAGAGCCTGGTACAGAAAAACGTTTTGGGTCTAGTTTACAGTCATGACAACTCTGAGGGCGGAGAATTTTATTTTATCTTTTGTAACTCATCCATTTAGGTATAATTAAATGCTTGAAATTATGAATAATTAGATTTTGATTGACAGTTAGCATGAGCCGTCAGAGCTAGCACTAGCGGCTAGCTCCGGGGAGCGTCATTTGGAATCGTAGGATGTCCAAGGAAGGTCCCGCCTTTATCGCCGCTGATTGGCTGGAAGGGCTCTCCTATGAATGGCTAGTTCATCCATCCATCCATCCATTTTCTTCCGCTTATCCAGAGTCAGGTTGCGGGGGCAGCAGCTTAAGCAGGGAGGCCCAGACTTCCCTCTCTCCAGCCACTTGGGCCAGCTCCTCCGGGGGAATCCCAAGGCGTTCCCTGGCCAGCCGAGAGACATAATCTCTCCAGCGTGTCCTGGGTCTTCCTTTGGGTCTCCTCCTGGTTGGACGTGCCCAGAAAACCTCACCATAGAGGCGCCCAGGAGGCATCCTAATCAGATGCCCGAGCCACCTCAACTGGCTCCTCTCGATGGAGCAGCGGGTCTACTCCAAGCCCCTCCTGGATGACCGAGCTTCTCACCCTATCTCTGAGGGAGAGTCCAGCCACCCTGCGAAGGCTGTTCGGATGGATGGCTAGCTCATGTAACAGCAAACCGTCTTCCCTCGCTGGGTTTTTTAATGTCTGCAGCGCAGCCAGATCTTGGAGTTTTGTGAAGATGATGTGAACTTAGCGGCTCCGGTGGCCTAGTGGTAGGACTGGGAGATTGGGGTTCGAATCCCGGTCGGGTCATACCAAAGACTTTGAAAAAATGAGACCCAATGCCTCCTTGCTTGACCCTCAGCATTAAGGGGTTGGATTGGGGGGTTAAACCACCAAATACTTCCCGAGCACAGCCGCAGCTCACCGCTCCCCACCATGGGGATGGGTCAAATGTGGAGATGTAATTTCACCAGTGTGTGACGATGACTTGGAACTTTAACTATAACCATACTAGCTTCAGTTTATTTTATAAAAGAACCTGAAAAACGTCAAATGTGATCTTGTAAAAAATATTGTTGCATTTATTACCTACGATTCCAAATGACGCCTTTTGCATCTAAATGAAATAGCCAATCGTAGGAGAGCCCTTCTAGCCAATCAGAGGCGTTCCTTGGACATCCTACGATTCCAAATGACGCCTCCGGCGTAAGGCATAAAGCCTCACGTTAATAGATGTTCGGCCATTTAAATGTCACTTTACAGACACCAACCCCAACCCCCGATTTACTTCCCTACCAACTGTTAAGTTTAGCCAGATACGTTGAGTAAACTGCACTGATATTATATAACTGCTATAATATCAATAGCAGCAGAACATCAATAAGGAATCAGCTGACTACTGCAGGAGCTATGATGCTCCAGGATTATATTTAAAGCTTTTTTGAACACATAACCACAGTTCAAACCTGATAAATGAAAAGATCAGAAGCAGAACTTTTTACCAAGAGACAGTGATTATTGTTGAGTTATGTAAATAAAAAAAACAAAAAACAAATAATAAAAAAAGAGGCTAAATTATTAGGAAGAACATAATGATATGTATTATGAGCTCAACCACAAACATCATGTATTCACTACTAAATGGTCAATCCCTTAAAAGAATAAGACTCTCTCCATTTCACAAATCGTCTCTTTAAAACAAAAACAGGCAGTTTTTCCCAACTGTCACAATATAAGGTTAAAAGCTTGTTAATGACAATTAAAAATAGCAAAGGACAAAGGAACTTACTAAAAAAAACACCTTTAGACGAGCTTCGAAACAGAAACCAACAAAATGACCAAACTACCTGGGGAAAAATAAAATTATGCAGTATCATACAAAAAGTTAAAATGTACCTCGGCAAAAGCTTACAAAAATATATGAATAAAATAACAGAGTAATATTTCTTGGTCCATACAAACTAAGTTACTCTTGAAATGTTCCCTGTCTTGGAAACTGATATTTAAAAAGGTTTTTCAGTAAAAATATGAGCTTAGTGGTGAAAAAGAGGAAGGAAGTTAGCTTTCAAATTAAAACATATGTAAAAAAAGTATTATATGAAAGTCAGAAGGCACATTCACCTACTTTTAGGTGAGAATGGATATAAAACCAGCTCCGGTGGCCTAGTGGTAGAGTGTCCGCCCCGGGACTGGGAGATCAGGGTTTGATTCCCAGTCGGGTCATACCAAAGACTTTGAAAAAATGGGACCCAATGCCTCCTCGCTTGACACTCAGTACTAAGGGGTTGGATTGGGGGGTTAAACCACCAAATAGTTCCCGAGCGTGGCCACAGCTGCAGCTCACCGCTCCCCACCATGGGGATGGGTCAAATGCGGAGATGTAATTTCACCAGTGTGTGATGATGACTTGGGACTTTAACTTTAAAAGTCCTCCGTGTGTTAAACTTGTAACATCCACAACTCACCATCAGAGGGCGGTAAAGTACAGACTTATATATACATGTGTTTCCTTTGAACCTCTTTTCTCAGTTTTTAAGTGCTCCCCGTAGCTTCAGTCTCATGAAGAGAGCTTTGGGGCTTCTGTACAGTTTTTCAGAGGTCCATGAGCCACTTTGGAACCATTGCACCATTTATTCACTCATAGCCAATGTGCACAAAACAGGATTCACTATGTCAGTGCAGACAGCCCAGATTCACTACTGCTGTATGCCCCGTGGTTTTCCCCCAGGCCACCCAAAGATGAGGGCGATGATGAAGATTCTGGTGATGATGAAGAAGTGCTGCGTGATCGCAGAATGGCCCCAGTGGCATTGCAGTGGGGCCGAGGCCCCGGCTCTGGTGTGTAGGTGAAAGTCTGGCCAGTGGAGTAGATTATTCCATCATTGCGGACCAGCGTGACCGGGACCTGGACCGGCTGCAGCACCCAGCGCCACCCCTCCCTGAAGGCAGAGATGTCCGGTACCACACACAGGATGATCTCTCCACACCTAAAGAATAGTTTGGATTAGTGTTTGCATCATTAATCTAAAGCAGGGCTTTTCAATCCTGGTCTGAGGGTCACGTATATTTTCTATGTGTCCCATACCAACACACCTAGTCTGAATCAATGAGTGATTAACAGGAATCTGGAGAACGTGAGAAGATGCATTCGAGGATATTTAATGACTGAATTGGGTGTTGGAGCAGGAAAAGTGGTCCTCCAGCCCCGATCTAAAGCACACGTGTCAAACATTTACCTGTACATGGTGTCTGCCTCCACGTCTCCAAACCACACCCTCAGGTTTGGGTTGAAGTTTTGTCCCGTAAGCTCCAACATGGCTACATCTCCACCACCGTTTAACTTCACACAATCAAAAAAACAAAAAAACTTTAATTCTAACCTTGTGTGAATCAGAGAATGGCTTTGGTTAGTTTTCATAAAAAGGAGAGGACTGTTTTCAACAGACTCATACCTGGAGACTTTCCACCACTGGGACTGGTGTGACTGGTGAGAGGACAGGGCCCATGCCTTCATAAAACGTGTACTCCGCCTTGTCAGTGCTGATGATAGTCCATGAAGCGCCATCGTTAATACTCTCCCTACGAGTCTCTTTAGAGCACGGTGTTGACTGAAGTATAATAAAAATACTTTAAATGATTTTCACTTTTTTGAACATTAATGACTTTTAACATAAAAAAATGCTTAGTCAGCTGTTTGTTGTACCATCCTTGACTTGTACAGACTCTTAAAGGTTTAAAGCAGCACAGCCTTCATTAAGGAAACTCTATCATCTATCAGATGCAGATAGGGCTGATCAGCTTTGCAGGATGGAGTCCTTTCATAGCTCCACTTGCATGTTGGGTTTTGTTTCCCCACTAAAATTTGTCATTCAGGTTGGGATTCAGATTTTTTGCTGGTCACTGAGTCATTATGTCTCTCTTGAACAGATGTTTGGACATGTTGTGTGACAAGATGCAATAAAAAAGGGACTGAAAGACTTTTACAGGTGATCTGCTGGTCTGATCGGCTCTGATTGTGGTTTTCACAGAGATCGGCCAATTTTGATCGGTGGCCGATCAATCAGAACATCCCAAGTTTTAACCTAAGAAAATATTTTTTTGGCATGTGTAAATTTGTGCAGTTACAGATACCAGTTCTGTAATGGGAGAAATGTAACTCAAACAATCTAAACGTGTGGGTGTGTAGAAGCATGCATCTGCTCACCTGGAACTGGATGATCTTGTCTTGTGAAAGACAAAGATACATGTTCTCTGTGTCTTTCAGGTAGAAGGCACACTTGTGAAGCTGTGACACTGGATCATCAGCATCCAGTAGCGCAGCTTGCTTGTCCACTTTGCGAATAACCTGAGGAAAAATAGGGCAAAAATGTAAATACACACAAAACCTATTTCGGTCTGCACTCTGACTAAACTAAAGACACTTGAAAGGATGCATATGTCCCACCATCTTTCATTTAGTTATAGATGTTTTGGTCAAAAACTGCTAATGACATGATGCAGGATCTTATGTAATGTAGCAAAATCTTGTGTGATCTGTAAATGTGGAGTTTTGTTTGGGATGACTTCCAGCTACTAGCATGTTAAACTTCAGCTTAATAACTGTAAAAGTAGTCGTCACGTTTGTGCAGGCTGATTATCTGTGACGGCCATATTGAATAGGGATGACATTACTTACATGAGACACAGACAAAAACATAACACATTGGAATGAACTTGGGTATGGGAGCCAACTTACCAGTCTGGGTAAAGCCAATCCAGTGACTGAACAGACCAATTTCACCGTCTGGCCGTAGTGAATGTAACCATCTCTCACAGCAAACTCCTCCCCTTCTGACTCATCGTCGTCCACTGAGCAAAATGCAACATTTTAAATATTTGTTTATTTTAAAACTTGCAAAGAGGGAAAAAAAGAGGTAAGCCCAATGTTTGACTCACACAGATGAATGTAGAAGGCCCCCCACTGTTGAGAGCTGGCATGAAAGCTGCCCCCCTCTGCATGAAGATATCTTGTACTCACTGTCTGGGAACGCAGGCGGTTGAACAAGGCCACCTTAGTCCCAGATGCAATGCACACTGAGGAGTGACAAAGAGAAAAATCAAACCCAAACTTCTGTTAAACATCAAACCCAAATATCAAGGTGAGGGGCGTGACATACAGTCTGCATTCTTTAAGGACTGTTTCTTCTTGGAGGGCTTGGAGATGACCTTGATCCTCCTGCTGAGGAAGACTCCAATGTTGGAGCTGTTTCCATAAATCATCTTCACCGACAGCATGAAGTGCTTCCTTTTGTCCGAGTCACTGATGTACAGCGTCTTAGCTGTGCTGAAGTTCTACAGACAGGAAAAGGATCAAAGGTTTTGTTTTGTGAGGATGCACATTCAGTTTGCTACTTTGTTGTCTTTTAAGAGGATAGTTACACATTTATATACAACACACTTATGTGAAACAGAACTTGACCCGGTACAGATTTATTCTGCTGTTGCTTTATTGTCTCACTAGATTGTTTCAGATCAATAAGTTTCAAAATCAGCCAAAGATAAACAATCTCGTGTTTCGTCTCTCACATCACTGAGGAGCTTTGTTCCACTCCTGACTACAGAATTGTTATCATCCAGCTTCTTTGAAGGGTTTATTTTGTTCAAAGGTCAGACATTTGGCTAGAGAGGAGGACTCATGGTTCCATCAGTTACACAAGTGGTCCAGGTCCTGCTCCAGACCATCACACTTGATTGTTGGTGTGATGTTTTTATGGGTTTTACAGCAGACGTAATGAAATCCACACCTCAAATCTGTTCACAAACTATATTCCCAGTCTTGGGGATCATCCTGATGTTAGTGAGACCAGCCTTTATGTAGTTTAATTGTCAAAAGAGGTTTTGGCTTTGGATCTCTTCCAAAAAAGTCCCTGCTCCATCTGTCCTATTGTTGACCTTTGACCTTAACCATAACAAAATGAGGCCTGTAGTGCTTTAGATGTTGTTCTTTTGTTGAAACTTCTTTAATACAGAGCATGATTAAATGCTTTTATTGGTCAGTGAGCCAACTTCATGTTGTCAGACGAGGTCTATGGAACTGGTTTCTTAATCCTACATAACAGTAAACCCTGAACTCAGCATTAAAGTCATGCGGGATTTTGTTTTGTTAAAACACTGAATATTATAAATGAAAATGCACCTTTCCCTCCAGATGCAGTTGTTGCATCTCCTGCTCGCTGTTCCCAATCCCAATGAAAGCATATGGCTGAGACTCCTGCTCTGTGCAACCTTCCTTCTCTAGTTGCTCCAGTTTCTTCTGCCAGCCGGTGCCCATCAAATACACACATGGTGGAGGACAGAAAAACCTAAACGGAACAAGAAATTAATATAAACGATAAACAGGGTTCTTACACTTTTTCCACTGACAAATTCAAGCACTTTTCAAGCATTTTCAAGGTAAATTTTCAAACTTTTCAAGCACCACACGGCAAAGACAAAACACTACATTAGGACTCAAGAGGACAGTTTCACCTCACTATCATATGAATTTATTACTGTTATATAATAGAGATGATCTTATCCGATCACAGGATCAAAAATCAGGCCTGATCACGTGATTTTAAATTACTGGAATCAGGTGAAAAAGATTAGCTATAACCTTATAAAGCAACTAGCGTGACCTTAATTTATCCTCAGATAGAAATTTTCAAACGAAATGACAATGACTTAGTTTTAATTTTAACCTGTCTGCTTTTAGTTCTAGTCTGTTACCTTAAAACCAAACACCCTGCTCTCCCAGTTCACAGCAGCAACTCGGACAAAAACACACAGCCATCTGACACTCAAGATACACTAAAAGACAAAGAGAAACTGTCTACTGACAGCAAAAACACAGCCAAGATAGCCATATATTAATCACACTGTATGACTCTCTGGTTGCAAACGTTGGTTTTTGCAGTCTCCTAGAGCCACGGTATGAGCCGTGTTGTGCAGGGAAGAGCAAGCCTCAACATGGGTGCAGTCATAGTAATGCTTATTGCAAAACACTGCCACATACTATTTAAACAATTTGAATTATGAGCAATGAGGCTATTATCAAACATATTCCTAATATTAACACATTTATTATCAATGTTCTTCCTGACAGAGTGATGTTTTTTAGCAGCTAATCTGAGGAAATTACATCAAAACAGGAAGTTGAGGCCTGTTAAAAGACAAATTTCTGTTACTGTTTGGTTTCAGACAAATAAAGTATTCTATTATATTCCAAGTTACAAATAAATAAATCTGAAAGGACAACTTGGATGTTTTCTACTTTCTTCTTATTAACTGAATGCATTGCTGAGGTGTTGGATTGGGACTTGGTATCAAAATCCTATGACATGGATCGGGGGCAAAAAAAATGTGATCAGAACATAATTATAAATATTATCTTGTAATATTCCACAAAGCAGGGACAAAGTAAATAAAAACATCACATTTTACATTTTGAAATGTGTCTAAGGTCAAGTTTTGCTCCTACTTTTGCAGCTCTTATAGAAGCTGTGTTTAAAATCCTGCTCCTGCTAAATTTCTGACTATTACCACCCATTACTGAAATATCTGATCACAACCCTCCCTCCATCTGCAGAACCATTAATTGATGAAAATAAATAATTATACTCGATGAACAAATAGGGATTGTATTTCTGCTAGTAAAAATAGCTGTTGATATATTTAGTTTGAATTGTGACTAGAAAGAATATGACCTGGACTAGGATTAATTATATTGTTTCTATGTAAAATAGGAATTACTAGCTTTTGATTAAATGATAAAATGGCTTGCCACGTAAACTCGGGTCTGCTTTCTCAGCCAAACACGGTCCATGCTTCTGCTCACAAATAGATGCCATGAACGACAAGGTGCTTCATTAAATTACTGGTATTTACATGTTTAGTGACAAACCTGAACACAGTTAGCTCTGCTGCTGTTTACTTTCCCAGATGCAGTCAAAACTTTGATTTTTTTCGGTATTTTATTAGTTCGTGAACTCGGAGGTGTTTTGTAAACAAAGTTTGTGAATGAGAGTAGCCGACGTCTGACGTAGGCTAACTGCAGCAGGAGGAACGGGGCTTTGCGGTTCATAACAGACTTTTTAGCACCGAAAAAGAGATTTCTTACCGTTTTTTTTCGGTTCCCTGCTCTACTCCAGTCTTGGTTTCATAACTAATTATCACAAAAGGACCCGCTGGATCCCAGACCCAAAGCAGCTCTCACACACGAGGCTACTAGCATAAAAGTCTCATCGGTAACGTAGGTCTGCTTCATAGCGAAGCCAGCGTACACCGCCGGTCCAGCGGCTGGTCTCTATAGTAGGAGGAGCCTGCTGCTAACACACCGGTGTGACAGAAAGGAGCGGACCCTCTGAGAGCAGCCGCAGCCGTGTTTACTAAAAGCGAAATAATCGCTCTCTAGTTTTTAACGTTAACAAAAATAACAAATTGAGTTTTTTCATCAAACTAACTTGGGTGATCTTATAAACAAAACCGTGCAGTTTGTTTTTCAAGCATTTTCCAGGACTCAATACAGAAATCAAGCACTTTCCATAACTTGAAAACACCTTATTGAAATTCAAGCATTTTCAAGGATTTCANACAGGGTTCTTACACTTTTTCCACTGACAAATTCAAGCACTTTTCAAGCATTTTCAAGGTAAATTTTCAAACTTTTCAAGCACCACACGGCAAAGACAAAACACTACATTAGGACTCAAGAGGACAGTTTCACCTCACTATCATATGAATTTATTACTGTTATATAATAGAGATGATCTTATCCGATCACAGGATCAAAAATCAGGCCTGATCACGTGATTTTAAATTACTGGAATCAGGTGAAAAAGATTAGCTATAACCTTATAAAGCAACTAGCGTGACCTTAATTTATCCTCAGATAGAAATTTTCAAACGAAATGACAATGACTTAGTTTTAATTTTAACCTGTCTGCTTTTAGTTCTAGTCTGTTACCTTAAAACCAAACACCCTGCTCTCCCAGTTCACAGCAGCAACTCGGACAAAAACACACAGCCATCTGACACTCAAGATACACTAAAAGACAAAGAGAAACTGTCTACTGACAGCAAAAACACAGCCAAGATAGCCATATATTAATCACACTGTATGACTCTCTGGTTGCAAACGTTGGTTTTTGCAGTCTCCTAGAGCCACGGTATGAGCCGTGTTGTGCAGGGAAGAGCAAGCCTCAACATGGGTGCAGTCATAGTAATGCTTATTGCAAAACACTGCCACATACTATTTAAACAATTTGAATTATGAGCAATGAGGCTATTATCAAACATATTCCTAATATTAACACATTTATTATCAATGTTCTTCCTGACAGAGTGATGTTTTTTAGCAGCTAATCTGAGGAAATTACATCAAAACAGGAAGTTGAGGCCTGTTAAAAGACAAATTTCTGTTACTGTTTGGTTTCAGACAAATAAAGTATTCTATTATATTCCAAGTTACAAATAAATAAATCTGAAAGGACAACTTGGATGTTTTCTACTTTCTTCTTATTAACTGAATGCATTGCTGAGGTGTTGGATTGGGACTTGGTATCAAAATCCTATGACATGGATCGGGGGCAAAAAAAATGTGATCAGAACATAATTATAAATATTATCTTGTAATATTCCACAAAGCAGGGACAAAGTAAATAAAAACATCACATTTTACATTTTGAAATGTGTCTAAGGTCAAGTTTTGCTCCTACTTTTGCAGCTCTTATAGAAGCTGTGTTTAAAATCCTGCTCCTGCTAAATTTCTGACTATTACCACCCATTACTGAAATATCTGATCACAACCCTCCCTCCATCTGCAGAACCATTAATTGATGAAAATAAATAATTATACTCGATGAACAAATAGGGATTGTATTTCTGCTAGTAAAAATAGCTGTTGATATATTTAGTTTGAATTGTGACTAGAAAGAATATGACCTGGACTAGGATTAATTATATTGTTTCTATGTAAAATAGGAATTACTAGCTTTTGATTAAATGATAAAATGGCTTGCCACGTAAACTCGGGTCTGCTTTCTCAGCCAAACACGGTCCATGCTTCTGCTCACAAATAGATGCCATGAACGACAAGGTGCTTCATTAAATTACTGGTATTTACATGTTTAGTGACAAACCTGAACACAGTTAGCTCTGCTGCTGTTTACTTTCCCAGATGCAGTCAAAACTTTGATTTTTTTCGGTATTTTATTAGTTCGTGAACTCGGAGGTGTTTTGTAAACAAAGTTTGTGAATGAGAGTAGCCGACGTCTGACGTAGGCTAACTGCAGCAGGAGGAACGGGGCTTTGCGGTTCATAACAGACTTTTTAGCACCGAAAAAGAGATTTCTTACCGTTTTTTTTCGGTTCCCTGCTCTACTCCAGTCTTGGTTTCATAACTAATTATCACAAAAGGACCCGCTGGATCCCAGACCCAAAGCAGCTCTCACACACGAGGCTACTAGCATAAAAGTCTCATCGGTAACGTAGGTCTGCTTCATAGCGAAGCCAGCGTACACCGCCGGTCCAGCGGCTGGTCTCTATAGTAGGAGGAGCCTGCTGCTAACACACCGGTGTGACAGAAAGGAGCGGACCCTCTGAGAGCAGCCGCAGCCGTGTTTACTAAAAGCGAAATAATCGCTCTCTAGTTTTTAACGTTAACAAAAATAACAAATTGAGTTTTTTCATCAAACTAACTTGGGTGATCTTATAAACAAAACCGTGCAGTTTGTTTTTCAAGCATTTTCCAGGACTCAATACAGAAATCAAGCACTTTCCATAACTTGAAAACACCTTATTGAAATTCAAGCATTTTCAAGGATTTCAAGCACCCGTACGAACCCTGGATAAAGTAGCCTCAGAACACCTGTTCAGAGCAGAAATCAGTGTGTCACACAAACCTTTTCTCATTGCCATATGACTTTTGAGCGACTTTCGCGTGCTGTATGAGTACAGTTTGATCGTGTTTCTCCTTCAGGTAATTCCTCATCGCCTCCCTGGAAGGAAGTAATGGAAATTATTAGGGATGCACAATATATCGGCATCAGTATCAGCCAATGTTAATAATTTTTTAACATATTGGTATCTGCCCAAAATTTCATATCGGTGCATCCCTAGAAATTATTTTCATATTCCACCTTTTAGGAGCTGATAAAATAGCTCAGAGTCATTTGTTTTTTAATGGACCCACTGCAGATTTGTATTCACCTTGTTAAGCGCCGAGGCTGATGCTGCTGCTCATCAAACTTCCTGAAAAGCAAAGACAGAAATAAAATAATCCTTTAGAGCAGCTAATAAAAGATCAATACAAGCACACTTATTCAGCCACTATAAAAATAAACTGCTGGTGTTTAAAAATGCTCAATTATGCGGTAATAAGTCACGTTATTACTTCGTTTACAAAATAAAAGCAAGTTAATGAAGTTAGGCTAAAGAGGATTTCTAATACTTAGCGTTTTAGATGTTAGCCAAAGTTAAATAACAACATTTCTTCAACGCGTTAAAACAGGCTTCAGTGATGCAACCATGAGATTTAATGCGGACATAAATGTCAACCTGACCCTAAAGTTTCTGTAATAACTGGAAACAAACTTGTGGGGTGTTTATTAATGGCAGAGAAAGAGACTACTTTGCTAAACTGACCCCACGTTGAGGTACAATAAGATAACTGAGTCGGGTAAATAAGACGGCAAGGCTAAAACTAAAGTAACTTAACTCAAAAACCCTCCACAACCAAGCAAAGCTCGACTACGTCAAAACCTGACATTTTAAACAACCATATGCTTTGAATTTCAGCACTCACCCCTTTACAACGGGCGCCATCTTCCAAAATACTCCCCCTAGAAAAAAATGGAACAATCGCGAGACTACTTCCTCTAGCCCTATCTGGAGCTAACCACAGAACAGAAGCCCTTCTGGGTTAGGGGCATTAGCATCACAGGGGCAGCTGTGACGGGGCAGAAGCGGTGAAAAGTGAGGATGTGGGGTGGATAGGGGGCACCGGCAGAGGGCACATGCCAAAACAACAAGCGTGGGAAAGTTACAACATCGCGCGAGAGCAAAAAAGCTCTCACAGTAAACATGAATGAAACTGATCTGATGATATCGCGAGATAAAGAAGCGTCTCAACTGCTGATTGTTCCCTTCGCAGGGCAAAAACACTTTTCTACGGAAGCCGTTAAGGGTCAGGTGGGAAAATTATTTTGAGGTCGTAAATTTCTGTTCCATCAGTTTAGAAAACCGTGTGAACAGATTTGTCAGGAGCGCACCCCCCCCCCCCCCCCCCCCCCCCCCCCCCCCCCCCGCACGTAGACTAGACGTGTTTACATTTTGTTTTGTTACTTTATCGTTCAGTCTGTGGGTGACAACAAAGTGCTACTTTTACTGTTCAAGTGTGGTATCAGTGGACTTCATAAAAGTTCACCTAAAGGTCAGAGGTCAATTCTCAAGAAAAAATGCAAAAACCCAGTCAACATTCCTCAGTTATCAGGTTAAAGGTCAGGCTGGTCATGACCAGACAATTAAAAAAATCAAACATGTTTGTCTTGTTAGGCAGCTTAGCAGGGGAACGCCTCTTCTGATTACAAAGGACATAACAAAGTTTTTAAATTTTAAAGTTCACATCTCGAATAAACAGATAAAAACTAATAATAAACAACAAACAAAATCAAGTTCGGGCTGTAGTTTAACTCTTTAAAAATCACTTTTCTCATGATTTTACTGCAATTTAAATAATTTAAATAACTACTAAGGTAATATAGTGATTTAGGCAAATAGGTGATTTAGGGGGCTTATGTCATCTGATGTTAAACTACTTTTATTTCCTTTTGAAAATGTTCTTCATTCATCAGACAGCGCTTACTATAAACCAGAATTATGTTTTAAAATTCTAACATTGTTAGATGTTAAGAGCCAAAGCCCAGACATATTTACTGAGTGAAATGTATAATGAATTTTTGAAAATATAATTTGTGAAATATAACTATGTTGCCATCAGAGGGCGACATTTTCCCCTCACAGTCTTAAAAAGCTAAAGATCAATCTTGCTCGTTCACAAGTCTGCAAATTTTTTTTATTTTGTTTTGCATGGTTTGATTACGACATATTTTTTTCCATCAGGTAGCAACCACTAGAAGTGTTTTATTGTTGTTTGTAATGATACAAAATCGCCACCAGACGGGAAGAGATGTCCAGCTTAAACAGCGTGTAAAGACCGAAGAAGAAGAGGTAGCATTAGCAAGTTAGCAAGTTAACAATCACGAGTTTTGTCTTTATTCATAGTAAGTTTACTATAGGCCAGAATATAATAATAAACATCGTTAAATATATGGAGCAAAAGTTAAAACGTCGATATTTAGAGAAAATGTTTTACCCCAAAATGTATAATGAATTTTTGACAATGTTTTGTGTAATATCATTAAATTGCCACACGGGTGCGACATTTGCCCTTCACCATGGTGTCTAGCTAGCAAAGAATCATTTTTTGCTCGTTCAAAAGTAAGCAATTGAATTAGTATTTATTTTTGCATGATTAGATTACAACTTTGTAATAAATATATTGTGGCGGGCCTGCCCACTGCAAGGACGGGCAGAGGCCGCTAAGACTTCTGGGAGTGGGTTCGGGGTTGTTTTATTCATGTTTTCTTGTGTTCCATGTGGTTTCTGTTAGTTTAGTACATGTTAGTGTGTTTTACTTTTAGTTAGCGTTCATTTTGTGTTGTTTTGTGAGTAATTTTTGTATGTCGGGGGGTGAAGAAGGAAGCCGTTCGGCTATAAAGTGTTCTGTGTTTGCTACTTGGTGACTTGTTCTTGCCGCTGCACAGCACACCCGCTAGATGGCGTCTGAAACTGCCACAATATACACTGCTCACAAAAATTAAAGGAACACTTTTTTTTATTGGGCCTGGCATGAAATCAATTAAACCTGTCTGATAATTTTCTGGTTGATTAAGCAGCTGAGGGCATTGTTAATCACTTTCAGCTGTATTGGTGTTCATGGACTTAACGACAGGTGCACTAAAGTGGCAACAATTACAAAACCCTCAAAACAGGACTGGTTTAACATGTGGAGGTCATTTCAAGTTTCTCCCTCTTGATCTTTTTTGGCTGGTTTTCCACTCGTGCTAGTTTTGGCTTGAGTAATTATCTCTACTGGCAGCATGAGGCGATTCCTTAACCCTACAGAAGTTGCACAGGTTGTCCAACTTCTCCAGGATGGCACATCCACACGTGCTGCAGCAAGAAGGTTTAATGTGTCTCCCAGCACAATCTCCAGAACATGGAGGAGATTTCAGGAGACTGGCGGTTATTCTCGGAGAGCTGGACAGGGCCGTAGAAGGTCCACAACCCATCAGCAGGACCGATACCTGCTCCTTTGTGCAAGGCGGAACAGGCTGAGCACTGCTCGTGCCCTACAGAATGACCTCCAGAGGGCCACTGGTGTGAATGTCTCTACCCAAACAATCAGGAACAGACTTCATGAAGATGGCCTGAGGGCCCGACGTCCTGTAGTGGGCCCTGTGCTCACTGCCCAGCACCGTAGAGCTCGACTGGCATTTGCTCAAGAACACCAGAATTGGCAAGTCCGCCACTGGCGCCCTGTACTTTTTACAGACGAGAGCAGGTTCACCCTGAGCACCTGTGATAGACGTGAAAGAGTCTGGAGAAGACAAGGAGAACGTTATGCTGCCTGCAACGTCGTTCAACATGACAGGTTTGGTGGTGGGTCAGTGATGGTCTGGGGAGGCATATCCATGGAGGGACGCAGAGACCTCTACTGCCTAGGAAATGGTGCTCTGACTGCCATAAGGTATCCAGATGAAATCCTTGAACCCTTTGTCAGACCCTACGCTGATGCAGTAGGTCCTGGTTTTCTCCTAATGCACGACAATGCCCGGCCTCATGTGGCAAGAGTATGCAGGCAGTACCTGGAGGATGAAGGAATTGAAACAATTGAATGGCCTTCACGATCCCCTGACTTAAACCCAATAGAACATCTGTGGGACATTATGTTTGGGTCCATTAGGCGGCGCCAGGTTGCTCCTCAGACTGTACAAGAGCTCAGGGATGCCCTCACACAGATCTGGGAGGAAATGCCACAAGACACCATCCGTTGTCTCATTAGGAGCATGCCCCGACGTTGTCAAGCATGCATAAGCTCGTGGGGGCCACACACGCTACTGAAAAGCATTTTGAGTTGCAGAAATTAAGTTTTTGAAATAATGGACTAGCCTGCCACATCTTCATTTCACTCTGATTTTAGGGTGTCTACGCAATTGAGCCCTCTGTAGGCTGAAAACTTTTATTTCCATTAAAAGACTTGGCATCCTAGCCTGGCAAGCCATCCTATATATGTGTATATATGCAAAGCAAGAATTGGTCTAGTTCACTAGGCTATTGGCATCATTTTGTTCCTAAGACATTGCCCTGTCGTTATTTGTATAGATATCCAACTTCATATTGAGATCTGATGTATCTAATGTGTTTCTTTAAAGTGTTCCTTTCATTTATGTGAGCAGTGTATTTGTTTCTTCCATCAGGTAGTGTAATTATTATAAAAGTTACTATTTTTGGGATATATGTTGTATGTTACTAAATCGCCACCTGATGGCGTCCAAAGACGTCTTCATTTAGCATTTACTATAAGCCAGAACTATTCTTGTAAAATCAAACATTAATTGTTTAAAAACAAAGTGAAAACCAGTGAAAATGTTTAACAAAAAAGTCATAAATATTTGAAAACACTTTGTGTAATAACCCCTAAATTGACACAAGAGGGTGACATTTGTCCAGCAGTGTGTGAGAATAAACATAGCACTTTTTGTTGTCAACCAGTCTGAACGATACATTTTCTTCAAAATTAAAACATAATTCCACATCTAAATAGTTGGAACAATCACAGTCCATTGGATCGGAACCACCTGACTTCTGTAGCTGAAGAAACAGCCTCTGTCATGTATAACTACCTTTTTACAGCAACATTTTATAAATACATGTGCACAATTTATTAATACAACACAAAAAGGTGTATTTTACAAAAAATATAGTTAAAATCGTAAACAAACAAGAACCCATTCCAAACGAACTCACAAACTCAACGACAGAACTAATATTTTTCAATCACCTTTATTAAATAATCTTGTTTTCCAATAATGAATTTATAAAATTGATGTATAAAAATTTGACAAAATATATAACGAAACAAGTCAGTGCAAGATCTGACAGCATTTCAATAATCTACATATTTGGCAAATGATTCTCCCAAAATGTGTAGATATAAAGTCATTATCATAAAATGATGCACACGTATAAAGTGTTAGCAGCGGGCCTTAATGCTGAGGAAAGACACCATCAAAAATAAGCTTTAAAAATCTGTCGACCAAAGGCTAGGAAACATTTGGCAAAACAAAAGTTCATCATTTTACAATTACAGACAAAAACTGAAGAAAAGGCACATCTGATGCTGTTTATAAAGGACAATTCAGTGACTAAAGTTGTGATTTGAAAGAAAAAAGTAATACTTGCAGTTTCAGCATTCACCAGAAATGTGAAACTAGCAACTTAATGCAGATTTTAAGCCATCTGAAATGCCCCTTTTCACTGCAACACAAACCTCTTTTCACCTTCTAACACGATGATGAGTAGGGTCAGAGCTACAAACAACACACACTTGGACCTGAGCAGTAACAGGAAAAAATAACTGACACGAGAAGCTCCTGCAGATGTTTGACAGGACTTATAAACTCTCCTACTCCAGCTTTCAGAATAACAGTTAAGAAGGCAAAAGGCCATATTATAAAATCCATGTTATACTCCAGGATTTCTGTAAACAAGGAAAAATTTAATAAAGACGTTACTTACAAAAAAAAAAACAATACTAGTTTGTGTTCCACCTTATCCACATGTTTTAGACTATTTCCAGCAGTTCTGAGGTAAACAATGTCTGCGTTGTTCTTTTAGAGAACCGGCCCTTAAATCTTCCAGAAAATCTTCTTTTTGTAGAGAATGTAGGCGATAAAAACCCAACAGGATGTGGCAACAAGGTTCTGGGTGAGGTGCTCGGTGTGAGACTGGCTGTTGGCCATTTGCCAGCGGAAAGGAAAGTACTCCTCAAACACCTCGTGGCCCACGTAGACGAGGATGGAGTTCATACCTGAGTCACAGACACAAAAGTTAAAGAAGTAGAATCTGCAACCTAAAAACTGCTGCTTTAAAAAGAAAGTCCATCCCATCATGTCTGACAAAGTCTCACCGGGATAGCAGAAAGGAGCTCCAGACCACCATTTCTTCACATCGACTGTGTAGTAGAGCAGCGCCAAAAGCACAAAGGCAAAACAAGCCAAGGTGGTCACATAGGACAGAGACCTGGACGAGACAAAAACAGAAATAAATCTCTGCTGAATGTACTGGATTTGTCCGTGTGGCCGTATTATAGAGATGTGTGAACAATGACTAAATCTAGTTTTACACTAGCCACAAGATCATAATATGCATATTAAAATATACACATTGTTTGAATGTGGAAATGAGTGCATCATATTAGGAAACTGTGATATTGTTGTTGATGAAGTCATCAGTTACTTTACACCCACATTTCGGAGTTTGTCTCTGGATTTATTGCTTTTTTTTGCTATATTGAGTTTTTCTGCAATTAATTTAAAATCTTTTCAACGCATTAAAATCTAAGCTGCATATACTAATAATTTAATAATGGGTTTATCTGATGATATGTGATGATTTAGAATCATGTGTTAAAACATCCAACATGCTTTCAGATCCAGGAAGGTAAAGGAAAACTTGGCAGCTTTGGCTTGTTTTTAGCACCCCCTAGTGTCCAGTTACTGAAAGCAAAAGTGAAACTTATCTCCTCGCTGTGCGTTCGTCTTTTTAAAACCTTAATCTAACTGCTGAAACGTCTCCTCAGCCTTCATTAGTGTCTACAGGAGCGGTTCATCACTAAATCAAACAAATCAGCTGTGTTCATGATCTAAAACATGCAGGAAACATGCTGGAAGCAGACTGCAGCGCCAGGCATGTCAGATCCACTTTACTAAGTCCAACAGACCGGACCGGCACTCTGAAGTTGCAAGTGGAATATTCCGACCACAGAGGGCGGTGGGGGTCTGAGTAACATGTCATTAATCCTGTAAAGGGTCATTGTAGCACATACTGGCTCAAGAAAATAATTTAAGAATATGAAAAAGTTGCATAGTATGGCTTAATAAATAACCCGATAAAAAATTCTGCACCAAAGTCCCAAAACCTTTAGTTAAATACTAAAAAACCATTAAAGAAACTTTATCATCTAAAGTTGCTTCTGAGCAAAACAGCATACCACAAGTTCTTGTTTACAGGAATGAATCCTTCATCTGTGGAACATTTGGTCAAAAGTGCTGATATGGCTCCCTGTGTGACAAAAGAAACTATTATTAGAGCAGAAAGAGAAAGAAAAACAAGCCTGAGACTGGATTTACTTTATCTGGGGAGTTTAAAATGGAGAACAGAGCGACTTACCAGCAAAAGGCCCCATATGAGAAACCTTGATATGATGCTTCTAGGGAGTTCTCTGTAGTGTAAGATTATCTTTCCAGCCTGAGGAGAAGTTATTTTTATCAATTAGATTCTTCCAGTGGTTTCATAATCTAATATGGAGACAAACCTGCAATCCAAGGAAAGCCATGAGGATCGAGTTGATGCTGCCCAGAACACCTTCTGGATCAAACGGCACGTGAGTGCCATAAATCACCTGAACGTTACCGTGGAAACCACCAGAAACAACATGAGCAAAACTGTGGCTGATCGAGTCAAACAGGAAGCTGACAAGCGAACTAAACATTCCACAAACCCGTGATGATGGAGTCTGATAGATGTGGCTTTTTCCCAGCAGCCAACGATCGATGAAAGCAGCCGCTCCACCGGTGCAGTCAGAGTACCGGCCCATGTCCCCGATCCCGCCCGGACCCAAATATCCTCTGGACCAAAACAAGGCAGGAAGTCAGACGGGACAGATTCTGAATGATCTAGATGCTTTTGGCTCAATATGTGTAAAATCTGTCATCTTTGCCAAGACTGACTAGCTGTGGTAGCATCATAAATCAGGTCGACTCCAAAAGTTCATCAGTAGGAGATCTACCTCCAATGATTATCTTCTGAGTTTCATTAAAATCCATCCTGCGATTCATGAGGTTTTATTAATGCTACACACAAAAACCTCCTGGTGGCAGAAAGAAAGATCTCTTTACAGTTTGTACAAATCAGACGTGTTCTACTCACGTTGGACACCCTGGAACAGGAAGCAGAAAAGTCAGGAACAGCCACAGGGCTTCCAGAAGAAGCACGCACACCCAGGCAGGCCAGTACAGCAAGACATCAAGGCCCGGAGACCACCAAGAGTCCTGGACAACACAAACAGTCCCCAGTTACACCTCTGTATTTAATCATCTCATTTAAAAAGAAACTAAAACAGTAAAAGAATGTTTAGAAAATAACAAATGTTCTGTGAAACCGAGCTGCTGACTGACTGTGGTGAGGACGTCCAGATGTCCTCTGGCCACAAGTAAGTCCAGACTGGCAACAACCAGGTAGGACCAGGAGAGGCGCTGCAGCACACCCGGGATCCGCAGGTTGGTCCAGGATACTGGAAGCATCAGCAGAACACATGTCCTCTAGTTAGAACTCGACCACAGACTCATTCATCTAAATGACACTTTGTCTGTCCGTACGTACATGGTCCTTGGCAGTAGTTTGGGTTAATGATGAAGACACCGATGATGAAGAGCTGAATGCTCCTCCACACGACTTTCCTGAGCAGAGAGCAGCGGGTTGAGCCGGAGCGCAGCAGGGAGCTGACCGAGAGCGAGATGGATGTCCCCATGATGAAGACAAACCTGGTGGAGCACAACAAGACCTCTTAGAGAAGGTCGGGTTTGTTTAAATAACAACAATAATTTTAATATGCTACTTTACGTTTTACTTATAGACAGAAATGCACAAAAACACATCCAGGCTGTTAATTACTGCAGTTTCTTAGAGATGCTAAGGAGTCTAAATCAGACTCACCAAGGGAAAACGAGATCTGCAACTGTAAGGCCTGTGAAGAGATAAACAGCAAACAAAGATGGAGTTGTGACTCGGATCTAAAAACTGAAAATGGGAAACGATGAGGCGAGGTTCACCATTCCAGCTCTCATGTCTGAAGAACCAGTATCGTCCCCCTCCATAGTTAACAAACACCATAATAACCAGGGAGATCCTGAATAAAAACAATAAGAATCAAATGATAACACCACTAAAAATAAATCGGAGTCAGTTAAGAACATCATGATTTTATTAAAAGTGTGGAACACTGGTTTAATCAACACATTTGTGGTCTCTAGTAGGAATGAATGACTTGTAGTTTGTACTCTGGGGAAACAAAACACTGGTGCACCAGTTTCAGGAAGTAGACGTGGGCCAGATCAGAGCTGAGCTGAGTCTTATTTCCTGATATTCAGGCATCTCTCCTCTGATTGGATAACAGCAGCGTGACTCTTTCACAGACTCTGTTTGCTTTGCAACGTTGATGTTTTATCTCCACAAATAACACAAGTCTGGAGGAGTTGCTAATGCTAACGGCTAGCTTCTACTAGCCGAGACGTTGTTCTGCTGTTTCCTGGATGCTAAACCAACAACAGCCTTCCCCGTCGTGAGTCAGGATGGGTGAGTCCATGAACATTAAGTGACAGTGTGACGTAGATCTGTCAGGATTTTCAGATCCTGGAGTTTCCCCCGTCTATTTTCTATCAGAAGCTAATGCAGCAGATAGGTGTAGGAGACTATTTTCATGTTCAGCCTGCATGTGAAACTCAGCGTGACTGATTATATTCAGAAATAAGATTTAAAAAATGTTTTTTCAGTGTTCCACACCTTTAACAGAAACACTAATGTGTGATTCCAGCGTCCCGCTCTTATAAGTCAGACTGATGAGGACAGACAGGAGGTCTCACCCTCTAAATGTGTCCACAGACCGAAGCCTTTTGCTGGTGCTGGGTGGGACTGGGAGGATGTTGTCAGTAACTGGTGACTCTATCCGAGGGTAACCCAGCTCCTGGAGGTAGATATGAACTTTATTCTATTAGAGTTTAATGCACTGGTGTTCTTTCACTTCTGGAAATGGATAAAAATCAGACTTCAAACACAGAAAATCCTTCATTGTTAAAGATCAACTTGATTTTTCAGTTTGACATCATGAAAGTAGCTTAATGAGATTCT
Source organism: Aphyosemion australe (assembly GCA_006937985.1). Lineage (NCBI taxonomy): Eukaryota > Metazoa > Chordata > Actinopteri > Cyprinodontiformes > Nothobranchiidae > Aphyosemion > Aphyosemion australe. The sequence goes on from SSNS01000022.1 coordinate 1,892,471, forward strand.
TTTACACAGGTGCATTCTAACAATCTCCAGCTCTGAAACACTTACAGAATTAATGAGTCTCTCCGTCTCCATGGAGCCACTAATTCTGAAGACCAGACCCCTCACAGCACTGAGCCTGGACGAGAAATAACAACCATTTATGAGACATGCAGGAGACACCGCTGACTAGAGACACGTCTCTCGTGACTCACTTGTACATCTGCATGGTAATAACGACAATCATCCATCCATCTTACAACATACAGCTAAAAGGTAAGAACATTGGTATGGTGTATGCACAGTAATGAGCATTTCTTTAATATTTTTATTTATTTCTAAATCAGAAACAACTTTTCCACTGAGACTGTTTCTATAACTGGTTCAGTCTCTTTTCACTGATCTAAACTCTGCCAGTTTCTGCTGAAGTGGTTGATGATTACATAGACTGATGTGCATGACTTATTACTTAATTATTGATATCTTTCATCTTTTCTGTTTTTTTCCTTAACTTGCCTGTTGCTCAGTTAAGCGGAGTCACTTCTCTTCAATAAATGTCCACGTTTACACCTTTCGTTCATATACAACCTGATACACCATTTCTTTTATTTTATCCAAGATTTGTAAAACTCCCAAAAGTCATTCGCTTATTTGTCAAAACATCAAAGGATCAAAAGGTAAACAAAACTATAAAATCAACTTACCCTAATATTTTTCTTCCAATAAGAAACACCAAGGCTAATCCAACATAAATGGCAAAAGCAACCAAGATCGCTGTGTGAAAAAAGAACAAGTAACGTGATAAAAACACAACAGCGTTCAAAACATCTGAAGTGTGATCATGTGACTCAAGTGTATATATGCATTTGTGTTGTAAACGCTCACGTATGTAGCTGTTCACAGGGTCAGCATCCGTCACTATGGAGCAGCGGGAGGAATTGGTCAGATTTCTCATCCACAGAGAGTAGTTCCCATGCTCCCCAAAGTGGAACTGAAGCCTGGGAAGCAATACATTCGGTCAAAGCACGAGACAAACCAGACAGAAACGCTCATTTAGATCAACATGCAGCTGGTTTTGTAAGAAAACATCCACTTGGCACACAATAACATTCATATTAAGATGTGTTTTATCAGATAAAACAAAAATGTCATTTCCTACTAAATACAAAGTCTGTACAACTCAACCTTTGTTTATCACACAAGCCTCATTATGGTGCATGAAAATGAAATGATTGTGTTCATAAACTTACTTGCAGAGCTCCAGGATATCAGAACTGCTGTTGAGCTGCAGCGTTATGGCATGCTGGGTGCTAACGGTGAAGTCAACTGAACTGGACTGACCAGGGACGGGCCGGGCTGGTACCACCCCGAGCTGCTGGTACAAACACTAGCATGGATGGAAATAAAGATCAGAAATGCTTCTCTTGTCTATTATGTAAAACACACACACACACACACACACACACACACACACACACACACACACACACACACACACACATTTTAGAGAATATCTGCTGAGCTTCAGCCTACCTGATAGCAACACTCCGACCTCCAAAACACCAGAACATCAGAGTCCAGCTCATTGTTGACTCTCAGAAGTGCTTCATCCATCTTCAGGTCTAAACGCCTCCGATGACTGAAATCAGCTGCAGTGAGACACAGTGAGACACGGTGAGACACAGTAAGACATGGTGAGACAGTGCAGATCAGCTGAAATCCATAAACGAATCGATAGATGCGTGAAAACCGTGACTGTGTAGATGTTTTTGCAGCCTCTAATCTGTAACTAACCCAATCCGAGCCAGTACTACAGAATAACTCAGATGATCAAAAACCAGTTGTTGTGATCCCAGTCCATTAATAGAATCAAATGCACATGCGCAGTACGTCAAACCTTTTGATTTGGTGTTTACAAAGATCCCTACAAAGGTTCTGGATCATTTCTAAGTATTTATTTTGAATTTAAAGATGTAAAGATTGAAATTCATACCGAAGTTTGGTGGCTAACACACAGCCCTCTAACCCGTCCGGATGAGGAAAGCATGTGAGAAGGGCTGCTGAGCTAGATGGTCACATGCCGGGATAATCCATAAAACATCCCTAGAGGGAAGTTTAAATGTCTGGAGCTCACTCACAAATTCATTTATTGGTGCTGAATGCTAATGTAGCTTTAGCTACAAGCTAGCAGCTTTAATATGACCCTGAACAATAGTCGTTTTTATTCAGTGCAGTGATACAAAGACGAGTAAAAAGGACATTTATTTTAGTCGGAATTAGCAAGACGCTAAAGAGCAACAACCAGCTACAACATGTTGACATTTCTTTACTTACATGTAAAAACATCTGCTGTCAGTGGTACGACGCAAACAGCTACTACTAAAGCGATAACAGCAGCACGGAAATTATTATTAGTCCTCTCGAAATGTGCCATGTCTTCCTGGTTTTTGGGTTCCTCTCTAACGACTCCTGTGTTTTTCTTTGGTTTCTTTTTTGCCATAATATATTCCACTTCCGATTCTTCCTTGTTTTCACTTTGTAGTGGAAGCGCGGAGGGACAAATTACCTGTTCGAGAAAATGTTTGCATTGCCTCACAAAACATAGATGAAATGTGGTTTATTTTAGAGACACAAAATTGGTTTTATGTAAATAAAATATTTCATTTTGGCAACGAGACAGCTTAGAGCAGAGGTGAACCAAATTTTCAAGACGAGGACCAAAATCGTCAAGTTATAAGTCCTCAAGGGCCTCAAAATATGAAAATATTTTATTATTTTTTAAAAGCAAAAACTAACTTTTTTATTTACACTGCTCAAAAATAGGCAAATTAATAAATATCAGATCACTAAAAATAGTAAAAAATGTCTTTTTAAATTAACAGTCTGCTGGAGAGGCAGACGTCCACCATAGGGCCATACAAAATCACTCCTAGTGCCGCAAATGGACCCTGGGCTGCACTTTGGACATACCTGACTTAGCGTAAAGTACGAAGCCAGTCCGGGTTCAGGTGGGGAAATATTTTGAGGTAAGTTTAGTAAACCATGTGGACAGATTTGTAATTATCCCCAGCACAAGCAGTTTCCTCTGCTCAGGAGCACACATTGGGCAGGCAGCAAGGATCCAGTGGACTGTGCCTTATTTCCAACTAACTAGATGTAGAATTATATTTTAATTTTATGATAAATGAAAGATGAGTGTCATTACTTTGCCACTCAGTCTGTGGCTGACAAACCTTATATACAGTCTTTGGTGACAACAGAAAGTGCTATGAGTTGTTCTCCTGCATTATTTCGAAGCTGCTGGACAAATCCGCCCCCTTGTGGTGATGTACTGGTATTACACAAGACATATTTTCAAAACATTTTTTTTCCTAATATTTGGGTTAAAATGTTTCACTTAAAGAAACTGATGATGGTTTTGTGATAAATGAGTGATGTTAATTTATCGTTCAATATGTGAGTGACAACGAAAAGAGCTAGTTATTGTCATGTGATGTGCACTCTGAAGTGCATGTCATATAACGAGTTCAGCTCAAGGTCGAAGATCAATTATCAGAAAAACTGCAAAAATACTCAAGTGCTCCATTTCGGCCTCAGTTTGCAGGTTAATAATGAGAGTAAAAAGGCCATCATTTGGTGCATTTTGAGCATGTTGGTGCCAGGCGGTGGCTAGGGGTTGCTATAGCAACGGCGGAGGGTGACCTGCTGTTCTGCTTTGTGCGGGACAACCGCATTTTCATTACTTTTCACTCGTCCCGCAAATTGATACTCTGTCCCGCATTACTGACAATCTCCCGTTTCGGGTTTAAATCTTGCATAAACTGTGGAGAAAGCCGTGGCTGTCAAAACAGGAGGCGGGGCTTTAACGCAGGCGCGCTCCGGACCTGCTGACCTGCAGCAGGTGCGGAGCGCGCTCACGAACCATCAAAACAAAAACAAACCTGTCACTGCGCTCCTGCTCTGACTACAGATCCAGGTCAATTAGAATAACAAAACTAAATGTCTTCCTTGTTTAAAGTCAGAGGTTCGATGAGTGAAAAACTCCAGCTCTCTCATCCCTGACAGACTTTTAGCCTCCTCTTTTATAATTTGAGCCAAAACTGGAGTTTAAAACTAGGAGTTCTGCTCTGCAAAGTAACAACAAACTTGACTAAACATAAATAGCATACATCCGTATGCCAGCACCTCTTCCAGCATGCTTGACTCTCGTGTCTGTAGGACGTACGGTTTTCTCACAGCTCATCCTGATTGGAGCAGATTAGGCCCAGAATCCTCTAATCTACAGAAACCACCTTCAACTTTTCCTGCATTATCCTAAAAATTAAACAGTGATTTTAGCAAAACTGTACAAAATATCAAAAAGCTGCTTCAACGTTTTTCCCACTGTCCTCTTCACAATAAAAGTATTTGCACACACGTCATGACCTGGACGGTCGCTATGCTGTAGGATCTGTGTGGGGGCTTGCTTCTGTTAGCGCTGCATTAAGGCTGACTTAACAATAGGTGTGAATGCATTTCCTCCATGTATTTCAAGGGCAGGTCCCAGACTCCTCGGGTTAAGAACATGACCAAAACATACAGCACATGCAGCCTAGTGTCATTTCATTTTGTTTTATAGCATCAGATATGTGTGTTGTGTTTAACATGTTGTATAAAAGTTCAGACCAACTAACTTCTCATTCCTTTCCATGTTTGTAGAGAGCAGCAGAAGACGCTTTGAACCAGAGAACCAGTCAGGAAAGAGATACATCAGCCACGACAAGGAGTCCCCCAAAAAGAGGTCCAGATCTGACCGAGGCGAACCATCCACCAGCAAGGACCAGGTCAGTGTGGAGGTCAGCAACTCTACGGGGTCCAACAGCCCAGATAGACAGCCTCCTGCACCTGATTCATCCTCAGATACAAGTTAGCAGATTTTGCTGAAGTGACTCTTGTTTGAGTCAAGAAAAACAAACGTGATCAAATAACAAAGTGTTTATCTGTGTGTTCAGAAGAGTTTGAGTCCAAATATCTCCAGTTGAACAAACTCGGNGCAGGAGGCTTCGGATCGGTTTATTCTGGATACCGCATAAGAGACTCTCTGCCGGTAAGTGTCACACACACACACACACACACACACACACACACACACACACACACAGTCTGGTCTTTTGCGCGCTAACCAAAGTCTTGCTTGTGTCTTGTAGGTGGCTATCAAACACATTTTGAAAGAGGACATTCTCACACACACGGTAAGTGAGCAGCAGCAGCAGTGTGTTTTTAATCTGCTCTCTGACTGGATAACAGATGAATTCTGAGATTATCATCCCTGACCTTCATCTTTGTTGTGTTTCAGGATGAAAACGGGCAGCAACTTCCAAATGAAGTTGCTGTCATGGTCAAACTAGACAGCAAACGTACCAGGACAGGGGGGGCGTCGGCGCCAGTGTCCCTGCTGGACTGGTTCGACCTGGACCAGGAGCTCATCCTGGTCCTGGAAAAACCAGTCCCAGCAGTGGACCTGCTCCATTACATTGAGGAGGGACCAGTTAAGGAGGCTGAGGCTAAGGTAAGAGGATGGATGATCTAAAGATATATCATAACACCACCCAGGACTCCAGAAAGTCTGACTTTTCTACTTCTGTATTTTAGGTTCTCATTAAGCAGCTTGTGGAAGCAGCTGTTCATCTAGAGGAAAACAGCATCTTCCACAGGGACATCAAGCTGGAGAACCTCCTCATCGTCACAGAAGCAGCTGCTCCAATCGTCCGGCTGATCGACTTTGGAGGCAGCTGCTTCACGGACGAATCATCTGATCCTTCTGAATTCTTTGGTACGATTTTACTTTGTCTATGTTGTGGTTAGCATTAGCTTAGCATGTAAGAGGTAGATGGGTTAATGCCCTCAATCTCTCAGGGTTTGTGTACTTCCTGTTGATAATGTCTGATGTTCATGTGTGGTCTAGGAACACTGGACCACGCCCCCCCTGAATGGTTCACCCGTAGAGCCTACACAGCAGGACCATCGACCGTGTGGCAGGTTGGGGTGGTGCTCTACGACCTTTTACATCATTGGCGGTTCAGGACCAAAAGATTCATGCAAAATAAAATCCGCATGAGGAAGAGGCTGTCTCATCGATTTAACATCATCGAGGAGCAGAGGAGGAGGAGGAGGAAGTAGAGCTGAAGACTCAGCTGAGTGAGGAGAAAGATTTTATGAGAGGAAGAGGAAGATTCTTCTTCTCAAGCAGATGAGTCCTGCTCCTGTATCTCCCTCCTAGCTCGGACACGTTACCTTGTTTGTTCTTTAAACGGACAAACCAAGAACAAATACATGGACTCGGCTGTTTACAGCCCTAAGAACTTTCTGTAAAGACTGTAAATAGTTTTTTATTTTCTCTTAGTGTTTTGTGTTTTTTAAAGTTTCTTCAGCTTCCTGCCAAGTTATCTTCATTCTGTTGTTTTAATAAATCGTTTTTGTTGGTATGTCCACACATTTTCCGTGTGATTTATTTGTCTACACATAGATGAGTTATAGGTTAACGCTACATCTATAATCCTGGTTCAGTAGCTTCTTTGGTTTCAACGTCACGGTTTGGCTCATTTTTGGTACGATGAGGGAACAAAGAGGAAAATAAAGTTTTAATTTGTGTAAACAGTTACAGCTTTAATGAAAAATCAAAGTTTACTGGTAGTAAATTCTCCTACAAAATATTCTCAGATAACATAAAAATGTTTAAAATAAAAAGAACAACTTAGATGACACACAACAGTTAAAGTGTTTTCTATTCAGGAAACTGGAACATCAAGACTTTGTTTTCAGCTTTTAACTGAAACAACAGGATAAACTACTGGAAAGGAGAAATATTTTCTATCTGAAATGAACTTTCTATGTTTCCTTAATGCAACATTTTTGACTTGTTCATTAGGGATGTAAGAAAATATCAATATGGCAATATATCATGATATTTTAATCTGCAATATTATATCGATATTCAAAAGCCATGTATCAAATTTTTGGAAGAATTTACATGCAAACATTTGTGTATTTTCTTTTCTTTTGGTGCAATTCAAACGCCGACCACTAGTTGGCAGCAGTGTGCAATGGGTTTTGTTTCCACCATTGAAATGTAAATCCCTCTGTTATGGTTCAGATACCGCATGTTAAACATGTTACGTATCAGTTTGGACTGTTTATTGAATTTTCTGGCTGAATGTATCGTGATATATCGTGATATATCGTATCGTCTCCCCTGTATCGGGATACGTATTTTATCGCCAGGATTTTACCAATACACATCCCTATTGTTCAGATTCATTCAACTTTCGTGTTTGTGCTAAAAATATTCAGTTGTCCACATTTTCTGCCGAAAGAGCTAACCAGCTCATTTCTAAAGCTGCTTACGCTCAAAATGGTCTAAAAATTACATAAGTTACTTTTTTACTCAAACCTTGTTGGGAAAATGTGGCAGATTTAAGCAAACTCTGACCCTGGTGTAAGGACACACACACACACACAAACACACACACACACACACACACACACACACACACACACACACACACACACACACACACACACACACACACACACACACACACACACACACACACTGTCTGTTGCATTTAAGAGTTCTTAAAAGGTCTTTGAATAACAGCTGGCTAGACATTGTGTGTGAAGGTGACGTCATTTATTAGCTTTTATATCTGAGATCAAAAACAAGAAGCAGAAAGGATTTTTATAAAGCGCCTGAAGACAAAAATCCCAAGACGTTTCACAGGATCAATAAAATTTAAGATGATTAAACTTAGAGAGAAAAAAAAATTAAACAGAATAAAATTAAACTGATCCATTAGAGGTGTCACTGGAAAGTTCAGTGTGTTTTATGAAAATGACTCCTAATGAGATTTAATGTTTGGTGTCACTCCTAACAGTTTGCAGCAGCTCTAATCAACACGATGAAACTCCTGGATGATGTCATACGTATGCTCTCAGCCAAACACCCAACAACACATTTACCTTTTACTGTTCTAGATGTTTAAAACAAACTGACTTTTTCTTTCAAAGCCCGTGAAGCTGAAGGCTGACAGCTTGAGCTGCACAAACACATCTGTGTTTATCACAGCGTTAATCTGAGACCCCCCAGGTTATAATCTCAAATTAGTAAGTAAGTAAGTTATTTTTATTTGTGTAGCACTTATCACAGAAAAAGAATCACAAAGTGCTTCACAAAGATCAACAAAACAAGTAATAAAGTCATCATAAAATGATCTTAAAACAAAACAACAGAATATCATAAAATCATTAAAAATCAGAAAACAGAAAGTCATAAAATTATAAAAATGATAAAACAAATGAAAGATTATTATAAATACTAGTTAGAAAAATGAATAAAACATAAAAGATTTAAGTAAAAGCAGTTTTAAACAAAAGGGACTTCAGCTGCTTTGTAAAGGTGACCAGACTGTCAGTAACACGTAGGGATAAAGGAAGTTCATTCCAAAGTTGGGGTGCAACAGTCTGGAAAGAGCGATCACCTCGACTTTTCTATCTGGTCTTTGGAACTTCTAGGAGGTTCTGGTTTGTGGACCCGAGGGCTCGGGTTGGAGCATAAGGCTTTAACAGTTCAGTAACATAAGGAGGAGCTTGGCCATGTAGAGCCCTGAAAGTTCTAGTCAGGATCCTAAATTGAATTCTAAAGTTAATGGGTAACCAGTGCAGAGACATCAGAATAGGAGTGATGTGAGCTCTTCTGTTTGCTCCAGTTAGGAGCCTCGCTGCAGAGTTCTGGACCAACTGAAGGCGGTCAAGGGCTTTTTTGTTAAAACATGTGAAAAGTGTGTTACAGTAATCTAGACGGGAGGAGATAAAGGCATGGAGAACCATTTCAAGCTCATGTTTTGACACCAACCTTCAGTTTGGAGATATTTCTCAAGTGATAAAAACAGTTTCTGACCAGTGAGTGAGTGAGTGGCCTTCAAGAGACATTGATTGGTCAAAGACAACACCCAAATTTCTCATGTTTGACTTGACAGCAGAAGCTAAATGACCAAGTTGTTGACTAATCAGAGGAGCCATGCTCTCAGGGGCAATGGTCAGACATTCAGTCTTTGCAGAGTTTAACTGAACGAAATGTTATCTTCTAGCCAGCTAGTGATCGCTGATAGACACTCTAGTAGTTCAGCCAGTTTATAGAACTCAGAATCCTTAAAGGAGCAGTACAGCTGAATGTCATCTGCATATAGGTGATAGGAGACATTGTGAAAAGCATCAATTATCTGTCCAAGAGGGTGTATATATATAATAAAAACAGGAGTGGACCTAAAACAGAGCCGTGGGGTACCCCACAGAACAGATTTGTGGAATCTGACATGATTTGGTTTATACAGACACTGAAACTTCTGTTAGAAAGGTACGATCTGAACCAGTCTAGAACAGTTCAAGAGATCCCCACTGAGTCATGAAGTCTGTTAATTAAGGTGATGTGATCAACAGCTGCAGAAAGATCCAACAATGCTAAGACTGTAAATTCCCCATTGTCTGCAGCCATCATGATGTCACTGGAAACTTTAAGCAAAGCTGTTTCTGTTGAATGATTTCTAATGAATGATTGGGCTGCACAGTGGCGCAGTGGTTAGTGCAGTTGCCTTGCAGCAAGAAGGTTCTGGGTTCACATCCCGGCCTGGGGTCTTTCTGCATGGAGTTTGCATGTTCTCCCTGTGCCTGCGTGGGTTCTGTCCGGGTACTCCGGCTTCCTCCCACAGTCCAAAAACATGACTGTCAGGTTGATTGGTCTCTCTAAATTGTCCTTAGGTGTGTGTGTGGTTGTTTGTCCTGTGTGTCTCTGTGTTGCCCTGTGATGTACTGGCATCCTGTCCAGGGTGTACCCCGCCTGTTTGCCCGATGACTGCTGGAGATAGGCACCAGCCCCCCGCAACCCTGCTCGGATAAGCGGTTACAGAAAATGGATGGATGATTTTTACGAAAACCAGATTGGAATTTATCAAAGTTGTTGTGAATTTCCAGAAAAGTAATCAGTTGATCGGCCACAACTTTTTCTAAGATTTTAGAGATAAAGGGCAATTTAGAAATGGGTCTGTAATTATTAGGCTGAGAGGAGTCCAAATTGGGTTTTTTCAGGATCGGTTCAACAACAGCATTCATTCATTCATTCATTCATTCATTCATTCATTCATTCATTCATTCTTTCTTTCTTTCTTTCTTTCTTTCTTTCTTTCTTTCNGAGCCACATGCTCCAAAAGGAGTGGGAAAAAGTATACACTTATAAACTCCCACCCCTTTTTCACAGATCATAAGTACTCCATCCAGTTGTCTCTTACTCTGAACGCTTTTTCAATACTGACTTGGTTTCCTGGTCAAAACACTTCACGATGCAACATAATATTGAAATCCATAATCAAAATCAAACACAAATCAAACAATCTCTTCTTCTTTATACCTCCTTATAATCATTCTTTTATATTCCCTTTTGAACTGCTTAATGTCTGGACATTGCTTTAATTTTTCATTCAAACTGTTCCATAGCTTCACCCCACACACCGCTTCCTATTGGTACGTGCCATTATGGTTTTAAATAGACTAAAACCTCGTAAATTATATGCACCTTCTCTAACAGTAAACATGTTTTGAATATGTCCTGGTAGTTGATTATTTTTAGCTTTATACAGAATATGTGCTGTTTGATATTCCACAAGATCTAAAAACTTTAATATCCCATGTTGTAAAAATAATGAATGTGTATGATCCCTATAACCTACTTCATGAATGATTCTAATTGCCCTTTTCTGAAGAATGACCAGTGAGTTTAGTGTAGTTTTGTAGTTGTTACCCCAAATCTCTGCACAGTAGCTTAAATATGGTAAAACCAGCGAACAGTAAAGAATGTGGAGTGATGGACGATCTAATACCTGTTTAGCTTTATTTAATACTGAAATATTTTTTGATACTTTAGAATGAATGTATGTAATATGTGCTTTCCAATTAAGTTTCTCGTCTATTGTCACGCCTAAAAATCTATTTTCATTAACCCTTTCAATCTCTACACCATTTAAGTTTTGCATTTGTATTTAATGTGCTATTTCCAAATATTATTATTTTAGTTTTCTTCAGTTTGAAAACTGAAGGTACAGAGCCAGATTGGAGAGATAGGTTCATAAAATCTACAATGCATGGGCCAATTTGGTCAAAGACCTTAAGAAGCAAAGTGGTTGGGAGAAAATCAACAGGGCAGGAAGTTGGTTTCATGTTTTTCTGAATGAGACAAATGTCCTGTATGAGTCATAAACCGGCTCAGTGCAGGTGAAATGTTTCTGGGGCCGTTTCTCAATATGTGTGCTTGTCTGTACTTGTGTACTCCCGTCCTTGTGAAACGTCATCAACGATGGTCCAAGTACTGTTCCAATCCTAAGTACATATAATGGCAAGTTCGCTCAAAGTTCCCGGATATGTTCTTGCTCCGCCCCTTTGTATCGAGGATGCACTGATGCGTCCTTCTGCGAACTTGGGACAGCAAAGTTTCCCATAATGCATTGCGCCGCTAACCGTTATACTCCGAACGGCAGAGGAGAAAGCTTATAACTGTTGTGTTTTATATCAGAAATACAAATAAATCAATATAAAGTTGTCTGTTATTGTAACAGAGAAAATAACCACAGCAATTGACAATAAAGAGTACTTCATTAGCGTTTTTATTGATTTAAAGAAAGCTTTTGATGTTATTGATCACTCAAGGTTAATGCAAAAATTACATCAGTATGGCATTAGAGGTATAGCTCATCATTGGATTAAAAGTTATTTAGAAAACAGAAAACAATATGTTCAGATAAATAATATTAAATCAGAACTGCAAGATATTAGTTATGGAGTGCCACAAGAGTCGGTCCTTGGACCTAAACTGTTCAACTTGTTTATCAATGATCTGGTAAATGTGTCTGAGAAACTTGGTTCTGTTTTGTTTGCAGATGATACAACATTGTTTTATTCAGGGTCCAATATTAATGAAGTAACACAAGTAATAAAAAATGAACTGATAAAAGTTAAAACCTGGTTTGATATAAATAAATTAACACTTAATCTTAAAAAAACAAATTTTATTTTATTTAATGACAGGGAGAAAATTGATGTATCATTAAAAATAGATAGCATGGAAATACAAAGGGTAAAGGAGACCAAATTTTTAGGAGTAATGATTGATGAAGCTTTAACCTGGAAATCACATATAGGTTATATAAAAGGTAAAGTGGCCAAAGCCATTGCAGTATTACATAGTGTGAAGTTTTTACTGAATAGCGATGGGGTGTTATCATTATACAATGCACTAATTCTGCCATACTTAATTTATTGTGTAGAAATCTGGGGAACTGCATATAGAACTTATACACAACCATTGTTTGTTTTGCAGAAAAGAGCCATAAGAATTATTAACAATAATCACAGTAGAGTTCCATCTAACCCATTATTTATAAAATATAAGGTAATAAAATTTCATGATTTGGTCGACTGGAGAATATTGCATATAATGTATGAAGCTAATATAGGTACATTGCCAAAAAACATTCAGCAATTATTTGGAAAGAGGGAAAGTAGTTATTCGTTGAAGAGAATTGAAATCTTCAAAAAGCCCAGATTTAGGACAAGAATGAAGGAAATGAGTATCTCGGTGAATGGTGTGAAATTATGGAATTGCCTGGACAGAGTAGGGAAAGAATCAAGAACTCTAAAAGTGTTTAGAGAATATATCAAATCAAGTGTGTTGAGTGGATACGAATGCGTATAATTTAGATGGATATAATGGACATATGTGACTGAATGAACTGTGAGGGAATGCATAAAGATATGTTGGTTATTTAGTCTAAAAAAAGGGGCAGAAATTATAAGATTTTTTCTTCCATCTGCTCCCTTTCATTCAAAATTGTATTGTGTTTATATGTATTTTGTTTTGTAGTTGTTGTTGTTGAATTTTTTTTTTATTGAATGAAATAAAAAGTGAAAAAAAAAAAAAATTATAATAATAATTGCGTATAACCTGTAGAATTTGCTGTGTATTTGTTTTTTTCTTATTTCAGACTCTTCACGATCCCTCAAAATGCTAATGAGCTAACCCACTATCAAAATAAAAGCATCATTGCTTTGTTTTGATGAAAAAAAACTTTTTTTCTTCAATTAACAGCGGGAAATGCTGGCATTTTATCAGTTTTGATGAAAAGTGGACCAAATATAATACAAATAATAAGTTTTCATTGTTTTTTTGTCATTTAAGGAACAGACTAGACTTTTATTTTTATGTCAGGTCGTTTTTTTTTTGTACCGTAACAGGCAGCGCTTGTTGCCGTGAGGCAAAGAAGTACGCTTGTTCCAAATGCCGTCCTCGTCCTCCCGTACTCGGCAGAACGGACTTTCTGGTGTACTAGGCAAGAACACACTTGTCAAGTACACAAGAACGTACTAGCGTCCTTGAGTATTGAGAAACGGCCTGGGTCTTCCACTTGACTTTTTTTCTTCCACAACCCTCAGGATCATCAAAGAAAATTAAAATGACTGTCTTAATGCGTCCCACCTCAGCAGCGATGGCGCGCTGAGAGAAACCCCGCTTATGCAGTTTAGCAACCCGACCAGGTTTTCTTGTCTTTGTCATCAGAACGTCATGGCTGTGTGACCACCTGACAGAAAATGACCAATAAATCCACATTTTTGCACAGATTTGGCCTTTAAGGCAAGTGGTCTTAAATATTTCCCTGTTTCATTTTAAACGCTGTTTTCAATCAATTGCTGCTCTGTTTCTATCTCTGGGTTCTGATCCACTCTGGACCCAGGAGAGTGAACCATGATGAGAACTAATGGTCCATTTATTTACATGCTAATAAATCAAAGTGCTCTAGTCTGTTGTCATTCTTTACTCTGATGTAAATGAAAACTGTTTTTTAAGTTTTCAGCTGATGACATCACAGGAAATCCTGCTGGGAAACAGCTCAGCAGCTTTGATGCAGGTCTCCATGATGACGTCAGATCAGCGTAAAATTCTCCGTTATGATTGAACAAAAACCACGAAGGAATGTGAACATTTACACTGAATGAGCTGCTTCAGACAGGAGCGATGGATGGGTTTTGGATGTTTCCGGGTTTAAACAGGAACGTGGAGCTGGAGGGAACGCTGGTTTTAGAAACAAAGTGTGATTGACTTGGGGTCACATTGTGTTAAGTGTTCCCTTTATTTTTTTGAGCAGTGTGTATATGTATACATATATATATGCACATTTGTGGCCCGCTGGAGGTCATTTTGCAGGGCTCTGGCAGTGCTCCTCCTGTTCCTCCTTGCACAAAGGCAGAGGTAGCAGTCCTGCTGCTGGGTTGTTGCCCTCCTACGGCCTCCTCCACGTCTCCTGATGCACTGGCCTGTCCCAGCAAACCTTCTTGCCACAGCTCGCATTGATGTGCCATCCTGGATGAGCTGCACTACCTGAGCCACTTGTGTGGGTTGTAGACTCTGTCTCATGCTACCGCTAGAGTGAAAGCACCACCAGCATTCAACAGTGACCAAAACATCAGCCAGAAAGCAGAGGAACTGAGAAGTGGTCTGTGGTCACCATCTGCAAAACCTCTCCCTTATTGGGGATGTCCTGCTAATTGCCTATAATTTCCACCTGCAGCAGTGTACACACACACACACACACACACACATATATATATATATATATATAGACTGCTCACAAAAATTAATGGAACACTTTTTTTATTGGGCCTGGCATGAAATCAATTAAACCTGTCTGATAATTTTCTGGTTGATTAAGCAGCTGAGGGCACTGTTAATCACTTTCAGCTGTATTGGTGTTCATGGACTTAACGACAGGTGCACTAAAGTGGCAACAATTACAAAACCCTCAAAACAGGACTGGTTTAACATGTGGAGGTCATTTCAAGTTTCTCCCTCTTGATCTTTTTTGGCTGGTTTTCCACTCGTGCTACAGGTCCTTCTCAAAAATTAGCATATTGTGATAAAGTTCATTATTTTCTGTAATGTACTGATAAACATTAGACTTTCATATATTTTAGATTCATTACACACAACTGAAGTAGTTCAAGCCGTTTATTGGTTTAATATTGATGATTTTGGCATACAGCTCATGAAAACCCAAAATTCCTATCTCAAAAAATTAGCATATTCCAACCGACCAATAAAAGAAAAGTGTTTTTAATACAAAAAAGGTCAACCTTCAAATAATGATGTTCAGTAATGCACTCAATACTTGGTCGGGAATCCTTTTGTAGAAATGACTGCTTCAGTGCGGCGTGGCATGGAGGCAATCAGCCTGTGGCACTGCTGAGGTGTTATGGAGGCCCAGGATGCTTTGATAGCGGCCTTAAGCTCATCCAGAGTGTTGGGTCTTGCGTCTCTCAACTTTCTCTTCACAATATCCCACAGATTCTCTATGGGGTTCAGGTCAGGAGAGTTGGCAGGCCAATTGAGCACAGTAATACCATGGTCAGTAAACCAGTGGTTTTGGCACTGTGAGCAGGTGCCAGGTCGTGCTGAAAAATGAAATCTTCATCTCCATAAAGCTTTCAGCAGATGGAAGCATGAAGTGCTCCAAAATCTCCTGATAGCTAGCTGCATTGACCCTGCCCTTGATAAAACACAGTGGACCAACACCAGCAGCTGACATGGCACCCCAGACCATCACTGACTGTGGGTACTTGACACTGGACTTCAGGCATTTTGGCATTTCCCTCTGCCCAGTCTTCCTCCAGACTCTGGCACCTTGATTTCCGAATGACATGCAAAATTTGCTTTCATCCGAAAAAAGTACTTTGGACCACTGAGCAACAGGCCAGTGCTGCTTCACTGTAGCCCAGGTCAGGCGCTTCTGCCGCTGTTTCTGGTTCAAAAGTGGCTTGACCTGGGGAATGAGGCACCTGTAGCCCATTTCCTGCACACGCCTGCACACGGTGGCTCTAGATGTTTTCACTCTGGACTCAGTCCACTGCTTCCGCAGGTCCCCCACGGTCTGGAATCGGTCCTTCTCCACAATCTTCCTCAGGGTCCGGTCACCTCTTCCGGTCCACCTGTAGCAGTGTACACACACACACACACACACACACACACACACACACACACACACACACACACACACATATATATCTCAATATATATATATATATATTGTCACGATTTGCTGCAGGCTGAGGTGAGGATCCAAGTGCAGGTGAGCATAAACAGGCAGGTGAGGAGGTTTCAGAAGGGTTTAATGGTGAACTGAGGCTGACACAGACAACACAAAGCAATGAACCGACAAGACAAACAGGACTGACAGGGTTTAAATACACGAGGATCTGGGGAGTTGGGTGATTAGGAGAACGAGAGGCAGGTGGGACCAATTAACAGGAACTGAAGCAGGGGAGACGAGACACTGGTGAGCAGGAAGCTGGAGGACGGGAGGGCAGGAGGGCAGAGCCTGACATATATATATATATATATATATATATATATAAACTGCTCACAAAATTAAAGGAACACTTTTTTTATTGGGCCTGGCATGAAATCAATTAAACCTGTCTGATAATTTTCTGGTTGATTAAGCAGCTGAGGGCATTGTTAATCACTTTCAGCTGTATTGGTGTTCATGGACTTAACGACAGGTGCACTAAAGTGGCAACAATTACAAAACCCTCAAAACAGGACTGGTTTAACATGTGGAGGTCATTTCAAGTTTCTCCCTCTTGATCTTTTTTGGCTGGTTTTCCACTCGTGCTAGTTTTGGCTTGAGTAATTATCTCTACTGGCAGCATGAGGCGATTCCTTAACCCTACAGAAGTTGCACAGATTGTCCAACTTCTCCAGGATGGCACATCCACACGTGCTGCAGCAAGAAGGTTTAATGTGTCTCCCAGCACAATCTCCAGAACATGGAGGAGATTTCAGGAGACTGGCGGTTATTCTCGGAGAGCTGGACAGGGCCGTAGAAGGTCCACAACCCATCAGCAGGACCGATACCTGCTCCTTTGTGCAAGGCGGAACAGGCTGAGCACTGCTCGTGCCCTACAGAATGACCTCCAGAGGGCCACTGGTGTGAATGTCTCTACCCAAACAATCAGGAACAGACTTCATGAAGATGGCCTGAGGGCCCGACGTCCTGTAGTGGGCCCTGTGCTCACTGCCCAGCACCGTAGAGCTCCACTGGCATTTGCTCAAGAACACCAGAATTGGCAAGTCCGCCACTGGCGCCCTGTACTTTTTACAGACGAGAGCAGGTTCACCCTGAGCACCTGTGATAGACGTGAAAGAGTCTGGAGAAGACAAGGAGAACGTTATGCTGCCTGCAACGTCGTTCAACATGACAGGTTTGGTGGTGGGTCAGTGATGGTCTGGGGAGGCATATCCATGGAGGGACGCACAGACCTCTACTGCCTAGGAAATGGTGCTCTGACTGCCATAAGGTATCCAGATGAAATCCTTGAACCCTTTGTCAGACCCTACGCTGATGCAGTAGGTCCTGGTTTTCTCCTAATGCACGACAATGCCCGGCCTCATGTGGCAAGAGTATGCAGGCAGTACCTGGAGGATGAAGGAATTGAAACAATTGAATGGCCTTCACGATCCCCTGACTTAAACCCAATAGAACATCTGTGGGACATTATGTTTGGGTCCATTAGGCGGCGCCAGGTTGCTCCTCAGACTGTACAAGAGCTCAGGGATGCCCTCACACAGATCTGGGAGGAAATGCCACAAGACACCATCCGTTGTCTCATTAGGAGCATGCCCCGACGTTGTCAAGCATGCACACAAGCTCGTGGGGGCCACACAAGATACTGAAAAGCATTTTGAGTTGCAGAAATTAAGTTTTTGAAATAATGGACTAGCCTGCCACATCTTCATTTCACTCTGATTTTAGGGTGTCTACACAATTGAGCCCTCTGTAGGCTGAAAACTTTTATTTCCATTAAAAGACTTGGCATCCTTTTGTTCCTAAGACATTGCCCTGTCGTTATTTGTATAGATATCCAACTTCATATTGAGATCTGATGTATCTAATGTGTTTCTTTAAAGTGTTCCTTTAATTTTTGTGAGCAGTGTATATATATATATACATACATATATATACTTACAGCACTGTAATTTACAAGTCTATTTTAATTTTAGATAAATGTTTAATGTAAAAAGTTCTGTGATCACTATTTGCATTGCTCAAAAAAGCGTTCCTTGATGTGTTAACTTAGATTTTTCTATATGGACCTGATGTTTTATTTTTAATTTCTAATTATTGGAGACTGACAAAAGAGCACAGTATTATTCCACCATGGTGATGTAAAAGGAAAGTTTAGAAGTCTGTTAAACAATAAATGACTTTATAAAGCCAGTTGTTTTGTTATATATTAATCTTTTAGTCTGCCACAATAATGTAATGAATTTAAATAAAAATACATCAAAATGAGGGATTTTCTCAGCCATTAGTAGGTGAGATTAATTAGATGAATTAATAACAGGTCATAATTAATTAATCTAAAAAAATAATCTCATGACAGCACTAATTAAGACTGAATTATAAAGCTGAGTTTGAGGATGTTCTGATGTCTATTACTACTGAACTAGAAGTGTTGCTAGGCAACATAAAAACATTCTTTTATGGTAAGTTAAGAACTTTAGCCAAACCGTCACATCTCACTTGAGACGGTCGCAGAGACACTTGACGTGGATCTTCGATAGTTTCTCAGCTTTGTGACTCAGCAGCAGCATCATGAGTAAACCCATTAAAGGTCACGTTGTTGGTCATGACTAGAAAAATAGAAAGCAGCTGAACAGGTTTGTCTTGTTAGGCAGGCTAGTGGCAGAAAGCGTCTTCTCTTTAAAAGAGACATAAGACAGTTTTTAAAGTTCACATCTGAATAAATCAAAACACATCTGGAATAGTGTTTCTTTGTAAAGACAAAATTAAACTGAGATCTTAACCCAAAAAGCACAGTGCTGAAAACTACAAATCAACTAGAAACACAATCAATTTTGGTCTGTTTGACTCTGTTAAAAATATTTTCATTAAGATTTCCCTAATGATTTTATAGATAAAAAACAAAACAATTCTAAGATAATATAATGATTTAGGCAAATTTCCCGAGCGCGGCCACAGCTGCAGCTCACCGCTCCCCACCATGGGGATGGGTCAAATGCGGAGATGTAATTTCACCAGTGTGTGATGAATACTTGGGACTTTAACTTTAAATATAGGTGATTTTAGGGGACTCAAGTGATCTAAAGTAAATTAAAATATAATTTTTAAATGAACAATGGTTAATTGTTTAGAGCCAAAATTAAGACCTATTTACTAAAAGAAAAAATTTAACCCAAATATTGGAAAAATACAAAATTAATTTTGGAATTGTGTAATATCACTAAATTGCCACAAGAAGGTGTCATTTGTCCCTCAAGGGATTTCCTTTAAATAAGCTAAAGATCATTTTCGCTCATTCAAAGGTCAGCAATTTATTTAATAAAATAGGTTATTGTCCTTTAATTGATTAGATTATGACATAAGATTTATTTAATCAGAAAGTGTAATTATTACAACATGTTTTGGGGTTATTGTTGTTGTAATGTCACTAAATCGCCACCAGGCGGCGACAGATGTCCAGCCGTAGCAGCGTCTAAAGAAGAAGTCACTCATTGAGTTTGTTCAAACAACCCTCCAGGATACCAGAATGTATTATTTCCACCAAGTCTTTAAAGAATATTAAGTTTTTTATTTTTTCTAAATTATTTATAACAAAATGTTTAGTTGTTGAATCTCAGACTTGGAGACAGATAAACCGTGTTTTTTTCATGGAATTGTTTTATGTTAAAGAAATATTTTTTTCTTGCATTTCTGAAACAATAAGAACATTTTTATATAATAAATCAAAACGAAATAATAATTTCAGGTGAATTGAACCTTGAGGTAGCCACTATTTGAAATAAAGGAAAAATTTAATTGCTTCTATGACACTTTTTATCTTTGGAAGTTTGAAAATATAGATACATGTATTTGTTTGTTTATTGTTCCTTTGCTTTTGACATTTTCAAATCTGAGTTGGTTTATTTGCATTGATTTATTATATTTTAAAATAATTATGATTAAATACAGAAATACTACTATTTATGACCAGCATAACTTGTGTTTACCTCTTGTGCTGTAGCCACAGTTTTGACAGCAGATGTCGCCTCTCCAGCTAAAAGATGAGATGATTCCAGGAATCAGTCATTGAGGATGTCAGATAGCAGCAGCACGGTTGGTTTTATAATAACTTCATTCCTATACCGCATTAAAATGAAATAAAGAACATTTGTCTGATCATGGCTAAAAGAAGACGTGCTCAACCTCACTCGAAACCATCACAGCCAGTGGTCGGTGACGCATGCGCACACAGGGCCACAAGGACACATAATCGACAACCGAGTGAATCAACGCATCCTCCCATCAAACTCATTACTCGCAATGGCAGACAAATCAAATGCCCAAAAAAGGTAAAACAAATACAATGTATCTCGTTATCACCCATTTAAATATTTTAAGTACTGTACAAACAATAACAAAAATGTAGCAAGTATGTAGCCACACTGCTGTTTATGTGTTTTACACAAGTACAGTTAGCTTCCTAAGCTAACATTTCTATTTTCTTTCTTCTTCTGTGCTTTTTTTTCAGTGTAAAAATAGCCGCTGGAGCTGTAGTTTGTGTTGAAAGCGAAATCAGAGGAGATGTTACCATTGGTAAAATGTTTTACATTTATCTTTAATCTGTAGGTTGTTGTAAATTTCCACTTACTGCTAATCTTGTGTTTACACAGGCCCGAGGACAGTGGTCCATCCCAAAGCTCGTATAATAGCAGACGCAGGACCCATTGTGATCGGAGAAGGAAACTTAATCGAAGAGCAGGCGCTGATCATTAACAGGTGACTGAGTATTGTTTCTTTTGTGGTTTTATTTCATTTTAAATAGTGTCTGTTTCTGTGGTTCTCCTTGTCGCACTAAAAGCATCGTAACAAATGTAAGATTTGTTTTGTTAGTTACCCAGAAAACATCACACCAGACTCTGCAGTGGAGCCAAAAACAATGACTATTGGCACAAACAACGTGTTTGAAGTGGGCTGTGGTATCCTTGTCACTAGTCTGTGCAGTGATTTCAGATTGTCAATTTTAAGATTATTTTTATCTTAACTGAGAGCACCCAGTATCCCAAGCTCTGAAAATTGGTGACAACAATGTAATCGAGTCTAAAGGTGAGGCGTAACAGTTTGATCAGATATACATGTTCCTTTAGAGGAAACCACTGACTGTATCAAGTGTTCTTGTCCAGCTGACGTTGGGAGGAATGTGATCCTCACCAGTGGGTGCATCATCGGAGCCTTCTGTCAGGTTAACACCTGCGAGGTCATACCCGAGAACACGGTCATCTATGGTTCTGGATGTATGAGGAGGGTTCAGACTGAGCGACCACAGGTACGGCTGCACATATTAAGTAGGGCTGAGTAATTCATCAGTGTTGTTTTAACTTTGATTTTGGTTCCAAACAAGCACAAAAAAGATCATTAAATTGTCACCTTTAGTTTGTAAGCATGCCGTAATGCCCGGGTCTCCTTGAAGCTTTAACTGTTAAATAAACCTTTAGATTTTTTATTCTTACCATAACTGAGCAACCTGTAATGTTGGAAAACTTCTAGTATAAAGGTACTTCAGGTTTTTACCCTTTCATTTTTGGAGTTTCTAAAGTGTTTATGGATTACTTTGTTGAAACTGAGTGCAACAAGATGGAAACTTTACTGTTTTAGATCTGATCAAGCCTCATGTTTTATATGATCTCCATAAAATGAGTGTTAAACACAGAACTGTATGTAATCCTTGCTTTAATCTAATTTCTAAAGTTGGTGCAGTATTCTAAAAATGGCCTCCACTACATGTGTAATTAGCTCAGTAACATTTCTGTTTTATTGTCCTTCCAGCCCCAGACTCTCCAGCTAGACTTTCTGATGAAGATTTTGCCAAACTACCATCATTTGAAAAAAACTGTTAAAGCAAGCCACACGGCTAGTTAAGTTGATCCTGGTAAACAACTGCTAAATTATATTTAAATGTTGCAATATAGCATAAATGTACATAAATATAAGCCCTGTCTCCACTTGTTCCACTGATATTTTTTATTCTAAACTGCAACATAAGTGAAGCATTTCCTCTTCCTGCATATTTCGGTTGTTTTTAATGGAAATTAAATGATTTCCATGCTGCAGATGTACTCGATGTATGGAAAATATTATTTAAGACATGTGACACAGCCTTGTGTAACCATGTAATTTAATAAAATAAGTCCAAAGAAGCCTATTGTTTTAAACTGGTTACATTTCAAAGTAAAAGCACTAACTCTTGAAATTCCACAAGCAAGGACTGAAGATGTTTCATGCTGGGTGAGAAGTCAGAATTCACCTCAAATCTGCTTTTAAGAAAATCAGGAATCCTCACAACTCCTTGCTATAAAATAAATAAAATGATGAAAGAAGTACCGACACATTTCAGCCTCCTTTCATTTGAACAGTTATGGTTGTGCTGCACGTGGTTGTGGTTTTCCCGAGTCTTCAGCATCTGTATGGAGCTCCGCTCTCTTCCTCCAGAGTCCCTAAGTTGTTTCTGATCAATAAATCTGAAATAGATCCCACAACTCTGCTGCCACTGGCTCCATTTAATGAAAGACCACTGATCACTGGAGGGAATGTAAATAAAAGAGAATGAGCTCGTTTCTTTGACATGACAGCCAAGAAAAAGTCCGTTGTGGTGGCCAGTGACTCCACCTCTGAAGTTTAGATTCCAGCAAACTGTCACTTCTTTCCAGGCACACCGTCCGAGTAGTCCTCCAGTACTCCTTCCAAGTGGTGGTTGTGGGTCTTGAATTGTCTCTTCCTCTGCCCAGTCTGCTTCTTTCTCTTCTGAACTGGCATCTGCAAAAAGCGCAGAAACTCAAAGTACTTATGAATATGCTGGTTTCAGAACAAAAGGAGTGTAAAAGTCTGTAATAGAGATTTTTTTATTTAAACTTTTTGGAATGAATTTGAAATGCGCGATGGAGACACTGACCACTTTCTTTGGTCCTGTTTCTTGCATGGAGGAGATGCCTTGTTTCTTTAGATACTCCTCAATTTTCTCTTCATCAATCGAGTCGACTGGAACACTCCTCCACAGCTTCTGAAACTCTACAGATAAAAGACAACTAAAATTACATCTAGTCAAAGCTCAGTTCTGGATGGAATGGACTAAAATCAGGACAGGCTGACATTTTTCCAAAGGAAACGGCTGATTTTACAAATAATAGAAAGTTAAAAGATTAATATTGTCAGATCTGCAATTAAGAGGTATTTTATCGTGCATGTATTAGGAAGTAAAAAAGGAATGTTTCAAATTCATTAAATAAATTTACTCCAAAGTCTAAAACAGCTAGCCAGGCAAGCCATCCTTTTTATAATCTGACAGAGCTCGGTCGCCGGGCAGAATCTACAGTTGTCTTTCAAACTGTCTCCACATGCAATTGGACAACGCTAGGACCAATCAAAGCAACAAAAAATGTGACAGATTCATCGCTATGGAAATCAGTCATCGGAGCAGTCCGCCATACACAAACAAAAAAGCAAATACAGTCAACAACATCACCCACCTTCGTCAACTGAAAAATGACAATGCTTGTCATTGTAGAACAGAACCTTCTTCTTGTCTGGTCTTGTAACAAAGATGATCTGATCTCCCAAAGCCTACAGAGATGCATACAAACGTCTATAATTCCATGTTTGATTCTGGTATTTAACCATCACAGTGTTCACTTTATGTTCGTCTTGTAAAGTTGGGTCACCTTGATGGCTTTGGCAGCATTAGGAAGCCCCTCCTCCACGTCGTCCAGCAGCACGCCACCCAGACCAAGCTGGTCATGTTTGTCCAGCAGCCTCACTAAGGCCTTCTTGTCCTTCAGGTTGTACTTGGGCTTGAAGCCGTAAGTCCCATCACGAACCTCAATTTTTGGGTTGTTGACCAATGCCTGACAATAATAGATATACAGACCGAGTCATAGATGTAATGGTAGTAATAATGGTAGTAGATGAAATGGTACGATGTGCCGAGGCTTTCTAACAAAAACTTAAAGGATAAACCTTGATGTTTAAAAGACTAAAGGTAACAGGAGGTATTAGTAGCTCAAGTTTTTACTGAGTGAACAAAGCTATATACTTAAATATGAATTATCGGAACAATCATTTAGTTGCTTCCTTTTGGGCAACATAGGCCCAATTCTCGCACCCTACGCCCTTCTGTGAAGTGCACTTAGAAGAGGTGCGCAGTAAGGCTTTGAGTGCGTAGTACACAAGTGTGCTGAATTGGGACAGGGAGCATTGCGTCATCGACCGCGACGCATGCCAGTCGCTGTTTGTGCTACTTTTTTTAAAAACCTTTATTAACTTTCAAACAAACAATTATTTGACTAAATTTAAATTAATTTCTGACCACATTAAATCTTAGTCTAAAACACTGAGAGCATTAATAAATATTAATCATATTAAAATGAACTTTGTTCATTTGAAAATACATATTTTCAGAAAAGGCACTTGAGCCATTGCTCCGCCTTCTTCTCAAAATTCCCACGCACCAATGGATTGTGGGTAAAACCCTTGTCCAAAGTCCGCATCGATGCAGACTTTGGGCAAAGTGCGGATAAAGGGTGCAAAAGGGGCGTGATCATCTTCCGTACCTGAGAATCAAGACACCCTACGCACTCGCACCCCTGGCCTGGCAAGGGTGCAAGGGTGGAAGTGCGAATACTGGGATCGGACCTATGATCACGCCTGCCCAGTTGTCCAAAATGTCTGAAGAAGCTGCTCTATAGGCATAATTAGAACGCTTTGCAAAAATGTTACAATTTTTTGCAAATATGCCCAGTGTGACCCAGCCATTTATAAAACTTAACATAAATGTGTTTTTCTCACAAATTAAATGTGATTTAAACAAAGAAAACTGCATTTTTATAGCAAATTAGTGCTGCCTCAGTCAGATACTAGCTTTAGTCTCTAGTCCTAGTTCATCTTTTCAGTTTTGAACATATTTAATGAAAGTAGAAGAGATGTCAGGGGCTCACCTCTGTCATAAGCCACTGTTTCTGTTTCATACTGATGTCAAGAAGTTTGGTCTCATCCAGAATCTCATCTAGAGTCAGGAAGTGTGTGTCCCCGTTTTGATGCCTCGTCTGTGACAGAAAGGCAGAATTTCAAATATAAAATTGTCAATTTTATAACATCCATGATAGAACTTGAGAGATGGTCTTAGTCCTCTATACCTGACATTGAGAGCTGAAAATATTTAAAGCTTTAAATTGCATTTTTAATCTCTCTTGTGCAATTTAAAACTTTCAACAGATGGCACAAAAAGTGCCCACATTCACAGAAAAGTGGTAAGTGGAGTGTGTGAGTCAGACCATAGAGCCACAGCATGATAAACAAGCTGTTTATGTACCCAAAGAAAGACTGGAGACCAAATGTTACACAGAGAACACGACTGACTCATTCAGCTGATACAATGCACAACAAATCACGTTTTTATGGAGCTTTGAAGGCCATGACGACAGTCTAATAGTTCTGCAGAAAGTGTTGTGAAAGTCTACGAGGCAAAAACACTCCCATTGTCTATGTGAATGTATAGAAGACGCCAGTGTCAGTGGAGAGAAAACTGTCTTCAGATGTTGGTTACCTTCATGTAATTTACAATTTTGGCCAGGCAGCCAAACTTGTACCCAGAGCTTGCTTTAATGTTGAAGTTTCCATTACTGGATTCTGTGGAGAAAAGGAAGGAAAATGTGTCTATTACAGGAGAATAATAACATAAAGCATCCTGTATGAACACAGAAACCACAGATCTGTCCAAAAGGAGAAAAAAATTACATCGAGTGGTTAATTTAAGTCAGCTACTAGTAGAAAATACTTTACTAGTAAATGATAATTCTCTAGTCCTACACTTTTAATTCCCTTATGAGTAATATTTAATTTTATGCAAAGATTTATTATATCTTGTTTCCTCTGACCACATATTGAGTTAAACAGCATTCTCTGAAATATGGATGCTCAAGAAAAAACACAACAGAACTTTATAATATTATAATGGGAAAGATTCATTGTTCAAATTATATCTTTTTCATGTTATTACAAAATGTTTTCATAGTATTTCAATGTATTTTTTATTTTGTAATAAAGTGAAAACACGCTGATTGTTTGAGCACTGGAAACTGAATTATGGGGCCCAGAAGAGGCTAGGTATAGGAATCAAAAGAAAGGTTGGGGAAACTGTTTTTTGTTTTTTTTATCAGTTTAGTAAATCATGCATATATAGATTTGCAGAACCATTGGTGTTTATGTGCAGTAGATGTTATGTTTGAGTTTTTAGTGCAGCGCTGGAGAGACAGATCTAAACAGATGTCACAACAACACTGGCTAGCACACAGGGTTTAGATCATGAGTCAAATTGTAAAATTTGTCCATTTTATTCACTAAATCCATACATTAGTGTCACCTAGAATACATTTGACATTTATGTATTTTCTATCTCCCATGGTCGTCTTTAAAAGTTCAAAATGAAACAGTTTTATAGTTTTAGAAAACATTTCTCTCTGGGTTTTTGAAAGTTATAAGTGGATCCTGAGTGCCCCTTCCTCAGAAATAGGGATGCATCAATATGAAATTTTGGGCCGATACCGATATCCAATATTAATATCGCTGTTATGGCCGATACCAATATGTATTTACACGCCGACATTTATGCTTCTGAAATCAGCAGATTTTGTACAGACTGAAAATTATGCAAGATGAATTTTTGAATGTCTTGCTTTATTTCTATGAAGTGCAAACTAGATTGTTTACATATATATGTGTTTATGTATATACACTGCTCACAAAAATTAAATGAACACTTTAAAGAAACACATTAGATACATCAGATCTCACAATATGAAATTGGATATCTATTAGGGATGCAACGGTACGCGGTAAAATCCCGGACCGTTCGGTCCTCCCTGCACGGGACAATCTACCCTCGTGTACCGCGGGGCTTTGGTTTTGCCATTATTTTCGCGCTGGACGTTTTATTTCATGCTTTACACGGCACCAGGGTGCGTTTGTCTGTCCAGGCAGATGAATTTCATTCCGTGTGCCTGCTCTAGTCTCGTCTGAAGCTGCTCACAGCAGACCCCCTCCCTATCTGCGAGTAAATATCCAGTGACAGGTTTGACCCGCCCCACTGAGCTGAAAGTTTGAGCAAAACAAGCGCTACAGAGAGAAACTTAGCCACGGCGACATGCGACGCGCCGTCTTCAAACAAACCTTCCGTGTGGGAACATTTCTGTTTTGCAGTTGAATATAAAGACGAGGAGAGAAAACGGTGAACTCAGAGGCTCACTTTATTTGACACCACAACCACAACCCCTCACACAACACACTACCGAGTCGGGACCTTCCTTGGACATCCTACAATTCCAAATTACGCGTCCCTCCCGGTCCTGCTTCGATCGCCC
Source organism: Aphyosemion australe (assembly GCA_006937985.1). Classification (NCBI taxonomy): domain Eukaryota; kingdom Metazoa; phylum Chordata; class Actinopteri; order Cyprinodontiformes; family Nothobranchiidae; genus Aphyosemion; species Aphyosemion australe. Next base: position 1,919,988 of record SSNS01000022.1, read on the forward strand.
TAGCCTCACACTGACACCTCATTGAAAAGACGTTTTAAAAGTGACATTTCTGTTGGTCTCTGAACATATTATTACACACTGGACTACAAGTAATACATCTGAAAAGTTATATTATTGCGTGAATAAAGTTAGGAAATTTCAGTTTTTCTTAAGCTTTTCTACACTTCAAAGTGGACAGAAACCGGACCGAAACCGTGACCCAAAAACCGAGGTACGGACCGAACCGTGGGGAAAGTGGACCGTTGCATCCCTAATATCTATACAAATAACGACAGGGCAATGTCTTAGGAACAAAAGGATGCCAAGTCTTTTAATGGAAATAAAAGTTTTCAGCCTACAGAGGGCTCAATTGTGTAGACACCCTTAAATCAGAATGAAATGAAGATGTGGCAGGCTACTCCATTATTTCAAAAACTTAATTTCTGCAACTCAAAATGCTTTTCAGTATCTTGTGTGGCCCCCACGAGCTTGTGTGCATGCTTGACAACGTCGGGGCATGCTCCTAATGAGACAACAGATGGTGTCTTGTGGCATTTCCTCCCAGATCTGTGTGAGGGCATCCCTGAGCTCTTGTACAGTCTGAGGAGCAACCTGGCACCGCCTAATGGACCGAAACATAATGTCCCACAGATGTTCTATTGGGTTTAAGTCAGGGGATCGTGAAGTCCATTCAATTGTTTCAATTCCTTCATCCTCCAGGTACTGCCTGCATACTCTTGCCACATGAGGCCGGGAATTGTCGTGCATTAGGAGAAAACCAGGACCTACTGCATCAGCGTAGGGTCTGACAAAGGGTTCAAGGATTTCATCTGGATACCTTATGGCAGTCAGAGCACCATTTCCTAGGCAGTAGAGGTCTGTGCGTCCCTCCATGGATATGCCTCCCCAGACCATCACTGACCCACCACCAAACCTGTCATGTTGAACGACGTTGCAGGCAGCATAACGTTCTCCTCGTCTTCTCCAGACTCTTTCACGTCTATCACAGGTGCTCAGGGTGAACCTGCTCTCGTCTGTAAAAAGTACAGTGCGCCAGTGGCGGACTTGCCAATTCTGGTGTTCTTAAGCAAATGCCAGTCGAGCTCTACTGTGCTGGGCAGTGAGCACAGGGCCCACTACAGGACGTCAGGCCCTCAGGCCATCTTCATGAAGTCTGTTCCTGATTGTTTGGGTAGAGACATTCACACCAGTGGCCCTCTGGAGGTCATTCTGTAGGGCACGAGCAGTGCTCAACCTGTTCCGCCTTGCACAAAGGAGCAGTCGGTCCTGCTGATGGGTTGTGGACCTTCTACGGCCCTGTCCAGCACTCCGAGAATAACCGCCAGTCTCCTGAAATCTCCATGTTCTGGAGATTGTGCTGGGAGACACATTAAACCTTCTTGCTGCAGCACGTGTGGATGTGCCATCCTGGAGAAGTTGGACAAGCTGTGCAACTTCTGTAGGGTTAAGGAATCGCCTCATGCTGCCAGTAGAGATAATTACTCAAGCCAAAACTAGCACGAGTGGAAAACCAGCCAAAAAAGATCTGGAGGGAGAAACTTGAAATTACCTCCACATGTTAAACCAGTCCTGTTTTGAGGGTTTTGTTATTGTTGCCACTTTAGTGCACCTGTCGTTAAGTCCATGAACACCAATACAGCTGAAAGTGATTAACAATGCCCTCAGCTGCTTAATTAACCAGAAAATTATCAGACAGGTTTAATTGATTTCATGCCAGGCCCAATAAAGAAAGTGTTCCTTTAATTTTTGTGAGCAGTGTATATATATATATATATATATATATATATATATATATATATATATATATATATATATATATTTATTAGGGATGCACCGATACCGATACTGGTGGCTTCACTGTGACTTCTGTTGTAGTTTTCTATATTGACCAATAGGGGGAGTTGTTTCAAACATTGTGAATGAAAGCAGAAACAGGCTCACACCTGAAAATGCAGAGATGACTATTTTCATCAAAAAGAACCTGCTGCTCATGTTTCCCAAAAAAGCTTAGTTCAGAATCCACACTATTGCATGATGACTATAGTTTTTTTTATTTAAATGTGGACACTGCGATAGGTTCATAAATGTTTTGTTCATGAAAGCTGGAGACAGTGCCAATTATTTCATTTTGTTTGTAGAAAACTGCAATGATTTCACAGAAAATATTTATTTTCACCTAATATGTTAGTTTTGTGATCTCTATTAATATATTTTATTTTTTTATCTAACTCACCATCTTTTCCTGTTGAAAGCAGAGAAGAAAATAAAACCTGTATTCCAATTCATTGCATTTTTGTGTGTGGTACATGTATCGGTATCGGCAATCGGTATCGGCGAGTACTCAGATCCAAGTATCGGTATCGTATCGGTTTGGAAAAAAGTGGTATCGTTGTCAAAAATAGCACGCTTTTAATGCGTTAATGCAAAGTCCCCTTAACGGCATTAATTTTTTTAACGTGCGATTAACGCGCAGGCTTCCGTAGTTTTGTTTTGGCCCTCCTCGCGTTCCATAGACTGACATAATAATAAGAAGCAGGAACAAGCCATTGGCCAGCGGCAAATTTCCTTTGAATCACATGTGTAAAAATGTATTAAACCCTCAAGTCAATTTCTTTTTAGGATTTCCACGGCTGGATTTTTAAGATAAAAACAGTCTTTTTAAATCGCGCGGGGACCTACGCCTACCAGGCTTTCAGTCTGAGCGTAAAGCCGGCGATGACGTAACCGCTCAGAAAACGAGTGTAAACAGTGTGTAGAAAGTGACCCACAGCTCGGTATTTTTCTCTGGATTACGACAAGGCGGATAACCGGACGAGTTCAACCGAACATGATCGTGGCGAAACGGAGGAGGAGGGTACAGTTTGTTTACTTTTATTTTTTTTAGTATTTAATGCCTGTGTTCAAAGCGCTGCAACCAACCGGGACCTCTCAGCTGAGGTCTCAGTTGATGAGACAGCGTCATCATCCTGTCCCAATATAATTCAATAATCTACAGAGAAAAAAAAAAAATGAGCTGCCCGTTTTGCCGCTGGAAAGAATCTGGGAAAATTAATTGATAGGTTACCAGAATAACTTTGTGTGTGTGTGTGTGTGTGTGTGTGTGTGGGCCACAGTTCAGCAACATCAGCTGATTTGAGTCTGGCCCCTGTTGTATTATTTTTGTCTGAGTTCAATGGATTAAGAAAGCAAAAAAACAAAACAGAAGTGTTGCCTTATATTTTTGTTAAAAATAATAAGATATATTAAAAATGTGCTAAATAGGCAGAGTCCTAGTTCTTTATCACACTCTTCCCTTTGTCCTTGTTTTAGTACCACATGTGTTGATTGTGTGATTCCTTATGGTGGAACCATATAAGGTGTTATTGTGTGGGAGGTAATGCCTAATTTGCACTTTTGAATTTTTTTTTCTGAGGAGGATACTGGAGTGTATTTATCATATTTGTTTGGTACAGTTATAATAAACATATTTTCTTTAAAAAGTATATTTGTCCACTCCATAGTTGAAATAAGAAAAATTTGAATAAGAAAAAAAATTGCGATTAATCGTGAGTTAACTATGGACACTCATGCGATTAATCGCGATTAAAAAATTTAATCGATTGACACACACCACACACAATTACGCTTTTGAGATGATTACCATCACTGTCACATGACTAAATAGTAATACATCATCACCCCCCTCATCCTCTGAAACAGATACACAAAAGGAAACAAGATGGAAAATATATCGGTTGTTAACATCGGCCCATTTTTACTTATCGGACTGATACCGATATGTTAAAAAATGACTAACATCGGCTGATACTGATATTGATGCTGATATATATCGTGCACCCCTACTCAGAAAGATTTAAATTAATAGTTTTATTTATGTAAAAACCAAATACAACATGATTTAACTAAAATGTACAAACTATTATAAATACTTTTGTTATTAAAGTGAGAAGTTTGAAATTTAACAACAGGTAAACAGGATAAATTTCTTTAGCACATTTGTGCTCATGGAGTTATTTAACTAAGAAAACACATTTCCTGGGATTGGCATGGCTCTGAAAACAGATGAATGTGGTGAGAACATTTTCCTAAATCAGTGTCCTGCACATTTGGAAAATTAATGAGAGCCAATTAATCAAGTTCAGGATGGATTCAAGAGTGAGCCTCAGTGTGCGTATGGTGATTTCAGAGCATGTGAGGCTGTGTATAAATATAGCACCAGCCTGCTTAAAACAGCAAAACTGAATCCACATGTGAACAATAAGAAATAAAACAAGTCCAATGAGCTGATTTTTTTATGCTTCCCCCTCCGTTGGCCAGGTCTGGGCTGAGCATTCACCAATAAAAGCTGAAAACAGACACTGAATCATGAATGATTCATGCTGTGGGCGGGGGCCTCTGTGGCTGTTAGCTGCACAGTGGGCAGGGTGCTGAAACCTGACAGGGCAACTAGCGAATGGCGCTGGGATGGGGCAAAAGTAGAGAGCCAATGATGAGCTCAATGTGTTCAGTGGAGACATGAAGAGCTGAAAGGAGTGGCGGCAATGGTGGAGGAGGAAGGAGGAGGTGGAGGAGGAGAGCGGGTGCACGAACGACGGCTGAAAGTGCACGAGTGCGCCAAGGAGGAGAACAGGTCGATGCGTGAATGTGGGAGAGGGAGAGAGGAAGATCCAGAGCCAGAAGCAGGGGAGTGAATCTGTTAACCTGCATCTTCAAAAGACAGAGCCAGACACGCAGGTGAGTGGGTTTATTTATCAGTGATGGAGGAACCAAATGTTGTCTAAATTATGTATAAAAACCCAAAAAATTATCTTGGCTTCAGTCTGGAGCTATGGCAGTGTGTGTTCCAGCATTCAGCTGATGAATCTTGATAAATGTTTACATGCAGCAGATATGTTTTACAAACCCAACCCCTCTGATTCAAGATATCTAAAACTAAATCCTCATATTTGGTAAAAATGCCAAAATGGAATGAATTTGTCAGATCTGTCAGATATTGAGGCCTGGAACTGAATAAAAAATCTGGATTAAATAAACATGGACCTGTCTGTCTGCTCTCTTCCCTGCTCAAATAACAAGCATCAGCGTGTGTGTGTGTGTGTGTGTGTGTGTGTTTGTTTGTGTGTGTGTGTTCATGAGCCTCACTGCTGCGTTTGTGGAAATGCTCTGTGCAAACTGTGCTCCAACTGGGAATAGCCATGCAACCTTTAGCATGGACTGGGTGGGGTTCATTTAGGGGGAGGCAACAGATGCTGCAAGGAGCCAAACTAACCCCATTACATGAAAATGTGATTGGGGGGGTAATTGAATGAATTAATAAAATTGTCATGGGGAATAATTGCAGTGAAACTGATACAGCTGGACCAGCCATGAGAGGATGCTAAACACTGATTATATGGAGTTAAATGATATTACCTATATTCAGTATCAGTGGCCTTGAAAACATACAAGCTGCTGTCATCAATTATTTAGAATCTCTGTTAGAGCAGGTGTGTATAATTTCTTATTAACACTTTTTTGACAACCTGAAAAAACTGGCTCGAACCTAAAACAGGTGTAGACCGAGAAATCGGGCCGATATTAACCGTTTATTATGCATCGGCATTGGCCGATATTTGCAAAGGCGATTTAAAGTCAGGCACATCCTTGGGCAGCCCGGTGCTGTTGTAGAATTTAATTTAAATGTATTTTTACATTCAATAACATCTGCATAATAAATACTCTAAATGAACTTTATCTAGGTGTCTGACTTTAACACCGAGCAGTGCACAAAGTTAAGATTTAACAATTAGTTCAATTCAGAGTTCAAAAACAGATTTTAAAATTTTGTACATCCACTGATGTTAGTGACATTTTAGCATGAAAATAAGGGGTAAAATGTCTAGGTATCGGCCATAGAAATTGGCCTATAAAAATCTGCAGTACATATCGGCATCGGAAATAGAAAAACCAATATCGGTCAACCTCTAACCTAAAATATGTGTTTCTATCTAGCCTCCATGATTTTATAACATGACTACTTTCTAATTTAACAGTTCCTATAGAAGCATTTCCTTTGTAGTCATCTACAATGAAAGAAAATAAAACCGTATATAGCTCTAGTCTGATAACTGCCATTGTTTATGTTTTCAGTTAGGGTGGATGATATCACGTCACTAGAATTGCACAAATTTTAGTTTTGAAACTAAATATCAATTTTTGATTCTTGCACAGCTCTGTCCTGCTGATACTGATTTTGGCTGGTTCCATTAAATCTATGAGATATTACTAACAGAATACAGTTGTTTATTATTATTTAAATTTCAATTAACCTAAAAATTCTAGAAAAATAAAAGTTGTCATATGGAAATCTCTTATTGCTATAGGGTAAATCAGTACTTCCTCATGAGAAGCTCACTGAAAACTGTCTCGACTCTTTACTTCTGCTTGGTTCATGGACCAAATTAATGAAAAAAGTTCATTTTTAATTTAAAAAAATTGGCCAGTCATAGTGAATTTGGGCTGATTCTGATCATCATGAGGTAACGATTAGAACATGTTAATGATCTGTTAGAGTAGAGAAAGTGCATGTATATCGTTTATATCAGTGGTACTGGTTTTCCTGATGGATTTGTTACCCCCACAACTTGACCATGAATAACAAGATAAAATAAACAGAGATGGAAATAATGGGACCCTGCTGTGGGTCATGAAACAAAAAGTTTGGGATCTAAAACTGAAAACAATCACAATATACATTGTGATATATTTTTGCTCGATCACTCAACAGAAATGTGCAATCTTTAACTTAAGCAGTAATATTCTTAAAATGACAGTTTTAGGATCTTAAGCAAGAGCAACAAAACTTGTAACACAAGAAGACAGGTTCGTTATCAGCAGCAACACTTGAGCTCATCCTCATCCTGAAGTAATCTGGGTCAGCTACACAAGTGTGTGTTTAAGCATGCATGTTCACACACACCTACATGGGAATGGACACAGTTCAGAGGCAGAAAAACATTTTACAAGACAGCAAATTACTTTTTAAACATAAAGAACAAATGTTTTATTTAGATACTAGAACTCAAACAGCAGAAATATTTCTGACACCATGTCTTTCCTGATGCTTTCTGTTGTCTGCAACCAGATATCATGGCCAACGCCACAACCCTCATTCACCCAAGTAGTCTCCCATCGCACGCCGAGGCCGTCCCTCTGTCCCGCGTCTCCCTGCAGGTCCAAGAAGTCTACCCCTTCCACGACAGCTGGAACATAGCCTGTTTCATCATCCTGCTGCTGTTCATCCTCGCCGTCCTGTCCCTGACTGCTTTGGCCGTTCTCTATGAGCTACTGGACTGTGGGTGTTGTGCCAAAGGGAAGACACACCATCAGCTAGAGGAGGAAGGGCCTGGAAGCTGCAGCAAGCTCATGACCAACATCTGCAAGGAGCCAGAATCCCACACTGAGGTGGTATAAGGGCAGCGGGGATGAGGGGAAATCAGATATTTGGGTTTTATTGTTGGATTGATCCAAATCACAGATATTACCCTATTTTCCAGAAAAATAAGACAATCTGAAGCTGGATGCTTAGAGACTAAATATGGCAAAAATATAGGAAATTTTTTTTTTAAAAAGTAGAGCTTGAGTTTTAATTTCTGTAAAAAAAAATCACTATTTACAAGATTTTAAAAAGTATGTATATGTAAAAATACTAAAGTGAGCACTGGAGTAGGAAACAGAGAAATGCTGTATTTATCACAGGAACTGTGGAGAAACATGTTGCATTTAAAGGGATGATGAAGGATTTTTGTTTTCCTTGATTAAATATGAGGTTGCATGTTTAAAATCTGGCAGATAAAACTGCCAGATTTTGATAAAAATGCCAGAAATTGATCAAACTTGCACTTCCTATTATTTGCTCAACTGAAAGCCAGTGGTGTCCACATGTTTAACACAGGTTTGATGAGTTTATTATTTGTACAGTGCTGTACTTTGTGTAATGCTCAGCATAGTGTAAAACTTCATAAGCTTGGCTGTAAACTGCATAATAAACTCAAGTCAAATAGTTTTTCAAGTAGCTTGTCAAGTGTGAGATTTCCTTTTAATTTACTTGTTCATTATTTTTATAATAAAAGATTCAATCAGATGAAGTAAAAAAAATTTTTTTAAACCGTTTTAAAAAATACATGAAGTAAAAACGAGTCACGGCTCAAACTACAGCATGTTGGATTTCTCCCTAGTGTCATTTTATTCAGATGCATTAGGAGGAAGGTAAGAAATAGTAATCTAAAGTCACTGTGCTGATTTTAAAAGTGTTTCTGTTTACATCAAGGAGAAACAAGGATTTCCTAAAGCTTGCAAATGCATTTCTGTAACATTTTTATTAACAAACCCTCTGCAGCTAAGAGGTTCGGCTACAACATACAAACACCACACTGAGTCACACTTTGGTTTTAAGGCTTTAAGGGTCAAATGAGATAAACAACCTGCCACAAACACATCAAACACTGTTTCTCATATGGATTTTTTTGTTGTTTTTACCTTTATAGTATAAACTGCCTTAATAGGGCTGAATGATATTAGGAAAACATGATTGTGATATTATTGTTGAGTATGAGAACACGTCTCAATAATCCTACATGTTGTCATCACAATGCTAACAACACTCTTATGTGCTAGTTATGGACGTTTAGGAGAGTGGGGGTCAACGCTAAAGTCCTTTTTGTTGGGCTGTGAAATTAGTCAAATTTGTATTTCATCTTCATTAAAATAATGTAATTTTGAAAAAAAAAAGAAAATGTTGAGATACTTTTGTCATGGTCTGCTTTGAGTGCTATGATTTTGTTATGCCTTCTAGATGGTGCACACTTCTGTTCCTTCTGAGGAAAAAAACTTGTGTATTTTGTGATATTTAAAAAAATATCAAATAAAGATGGCAGAATGACAGCAAAACACATCGGTGGTGTTTGATGTGTCAGAAATATATCTAACTGTATTTATTTTTCAATTGTGGCCAACACAACCTCTGTGGTGCTGTGTTCAGCAATGTTCTTCCATGTGGTGTTATGAATGAATGTTACAAAAATACACATTTGACACATTTCCCATACTAAATATAAGGCTATGCAATTTATATTCATTTTAGATTGATAAAAGTCATTTTAGTAGTTTTAATCCCCACTAAACAACTTTGTCACTTGCTGACAGAAATCAGAGCATATGCAAACTTTGGAAATAGTTTCTAAACTTGAAGAGTAAATGTGCTGAAGCAACACTAAGAGTGTAAACTATTGCTTTTAAACTGGTTTCAGTGGTTCTTGAGCCAGAAACGTGAGCATCTTCACATTGAACAGCACTCTGTGGCCCTCTGCTGGCAGATCCGCTCCATGACAGCGGTGTTCAACGGCGATGAGGTGTCAACAATGCAGTTGACAATAATATTTGTTGTCCAACAGTGCAGATCTTTTTACTTTGTGGCTTATTTAGTATCAGCTGGCTTGTGTTAGCATCAGCTTGTTGTCAATGTCAACGACAGCAGGTTGTGACAATGTTGTTTATGGAAGTTGTAATTCCGCTTTCAACCAGTAGGAGGGAGAAACGAGAAACTTAAGTGTTGCTGTAAATATTGAGGATCATGATTTCAACAATCAGGCACTCTACGTTTTTGCCATTTATTTTTTAAGTTCCTGGGTGTAACTGTGCACAAGGATATTGCAATATCAATACATTTTTAAAATCTTTTGCAGCCCTAGAAATCCTAATGACATTGTTAACAAGGACCAACTCATCGTGGCCAGATAACTATGACGACGAGTTCTGCTACTGAGACCCCTCAGTCAGGATCCACCAGCAGCGTGTTGGTTAGAAACTGTTGCTATGTGACATCTTGCAAGATAAAAAGCCCAACTGCTGCCAAGACAACAGGAGAAATTAGAGAGTGGGCACACGCAGAAACAAGTTATACTCAGAATTACACACCAAACTTGGACTACATTAGATGATGAAATGATGTCAGCGTGAAATCAGCCACTGTTTGTTTTGAGCTCATTCAGATATTTCATGGATGTTTCAGGTAATCATGATACCTACAAATCCTGCAGTGAATGAGACTAGAACTAGTGTGACCTGGTGTGATGCTCACGAGCTCTTTATCAACACGGAGAAGACAGTGGAGATGCTGGTGGATCCTCGGTCAGTTGGAAATGAATTCCCGGTGGCGGTGCATGGGCACAACATTCAGCAGGTGAAATCCTTTAAGTATCTGGGAGTTCACATAATGATCTCAGCTGGAAGACTCATGCTAACAGTGTTTGTGCTCGAATCCATCACCGTCTACACTTTCTTCGTAGACTTAGGTTGTTTGGTGTCTGTCCACAGATAATGATGGATTTCTATAGGGCAACAATAGAGTCCATCTTGAGATATGGCATCGCATGTTGGTTTGGTAACCTCACGGTGAAATCAAAGGCTCAGATCTTCACTTTGATTAAGATAGCAGGGAAGATAATTGGTTCAATTGCTCCTTTAACGCCACAAGAGGTGTTTGAGCAGACCATCTTCAAACAGGCAAATAGTATTTTAACGGATTCCTCCCATGTTTTACACCCTGAATATGTTTGTTAAAGTCACGACAAAGATACAGAATCTGCCTCTGCAAACACAACCGATGCAAACTTTCGTTTCTTCCATTATCCATTAAGGCCATCAATGAACAAAGAAGCACGAGATGAACATGTCCGGTAGAGTGCGCTGTAAACATCTTTCTGTCCAGGGGGTTGTATTCAGAGGTTTGGGGGGTGGGTGTGGAGGGGCCAATTATGTGGTGGTCATTTAATCTGTATTTGTTCGTTCTTTTTAGGTGATTTATTCTTTTCTTTTATTCTGAGAATGTTTTTTGTATGAGTGAAGTATGGTGCAGCAAAAATGCCCCCTCTGTCTGAATCAAATTTCTCCCAAGGGAGACAAATAAAGAGTTGATTGATTGACTGAGAATCAATGCCCTTGTCACATTTTAGGTCCAGAGACATATTCTCTTTTAAACCTCAGCCTAAATGATAACTGTCGGTTACTATCAAAGGTGTCATTTTTAAAATGTACGTATGAGAACTAGATCTATTTAAGGCAAATGACAGCAAACACTGATCTAAAAAAAGTTTCTGATTTTCAAGATGAATATGGTAAGGTGACAATAGAGGTCGGCTGCTACTGAGATCGTGGAAGAAGAAGAAGCAAGATCTGGAGTGAGGAATATGACTTTCAGGACTCAAATCAAAGGTCACACTTGCTCAGTTTGTCACCTACATACTTAATATCAAAGCAGTAGTCCACAACCTTCGTTCAAACAGACAGAAATCCAGCAACAAACACGGGATTCACAAACTTGCAACAACAAGGAAAACAATGTTTATTTTGAGAATCATGACCCATGTTAAGAGCACGTGTTTCACCTACCAGTGCTGTGTTTGGAGCCAGATGAGCTCTCCTTGTCTAGTTTGGGTTTCTTCTTCTTGTGTGATCCAGAATCGGACGTGGTGTGTTTTTTCTCTACAGCTGGAGTGGACAGGGCTCTCTTTTTGAACAGCTCCCTCTCTCTAAGTAGAGCCGGATCCATCCTGGCTGACAGGAACAAAATATATTAGAGACACATGGAGTCTGCAAGTAAAACAACATAAAAAATGAATTCATATTTTTTCTGATCAAAACCTCATTATTTTTAAACGTTTAAAATAAATCATTGTAGATCTTTTTGTTTACACACCAATGATCCCAGTAAGACAAACTTTTTTTACAGTGAATTGTCTGCCTATTGCCTATTGTATTTCTCTTGTATAAATAATTTTCAGGTCTAGGGAGATAGATTCATGACTAATTGCATCCTATCTCTAAAGTTTACAGATGTGTTTGGGATCAATATTGTGTCTAGAAAATGAAGCAGCTGCCAATCAGACACTTTTCTTGCAGTACTACAGGAAAGCCATCCCCAAACTATGACAGAACCTCCTCTGTGTTCTACAGAAGGCCGAAGACACTCAATAGTTAGACTTTAGCTTCCTGTCTGCAAGATAAGACACAAACTTAAAATCCATATTTATTACTTTATGAAGCCTGTTACTATGGATACTTAGTTCAGCTTTTCAATAAATTGGTTTTGTCCATGTTTAATTTCCTCAGACAGTGTGCATATTGTGCTCCCAAATACCAAAATCTGTTC